>CAKAEH010001343.1:0-75948 GCA_916381525.1 Cercopithifilaria johnstoni
GGACGTTTCCAAACAAATACAAGACTGTGTCTTTCGATCTCTGATTTTCATCCAGATACTTGGAATCCTGCTTGGACGGTTCATCTTTAAATCATATTATGCATGAATTTTTTTTTTGAAAATTTATCCTGTCTAAAAATTCTTTTCAACAAAAGAAAAAAAAACATTCATGAAAACAACTTTCTAATGGTAAAACCGGTTTTTCCATGATAACAAAATTGCCAAATTATTAAACTTGATCAAATTCAAAAGAGATTGTTGAAAAATGTTGAAAATAATTTGAAAGAGAAAATTTTCTTTTTTTTTGAAGAAGAAGAAGAAGAAATGATTGAAAAAACGAATTTTCTTAATAAATTTCATTTATTCTTTTTGAAAAATATTATTTTGAAAAAATTTTGGATAAAAATAAAATAATAATTAGAATGAAAGGAAATGAGAATATAATTATTGATTTTCAACATTTTCAAAATCTTTTACTATTTTTTATCTTTCAATCGATACTACAATTGAAATTTCAAATTTCTTTTATTCACTACAAATAGTTTCAAATTAATGATGAAATTACAATTCAGTTAATTAGCCATCCAAAAATATCCTAAGGCAAAATAAATAATATTTTGTTTAATTATTTTAAAATGAAAATGGACTGATCGTATCATTATGCTACTGCTCCTATTTTAGTTTGATCCTTCAATCGATACATTGAACGTATAGAAATTTGGAATTTTTTTTTTGAAGAAATGATTAAAATCGAATTTTCAAAATAATGATAAAATTCCAATTCAGTTAATTAGCCATCAAAAAAAAAAAATCCTAAGGCAATAAATAATATTTCGTTTAATTATTTTAAAATGGAAATGGATCGATCGTATCATCATGCTATTGCTATCTATTATGGACTGGTCGTATCATTATGCTACTGCTATCTGTTATAATTTGATCTTTCAATAGATACTGAAGACATATTGAACAAATAGAAATTTCAAACTTTTTTTTTTTATTCACTACAAATAGTTTCAACTTAATGATGAAATTACAATTCAGTTAATTAGCCATCAAAAATATCCTAAGGCAAAATAAATAATATTTTGTTTAATTATTTTAAAATGGAAATGGACTGATCGTATCATTATGCTACTGCTATCTGTTTTAGTTTGAAAATCAAAATACGATATGTTCTAATTTTTTATATTTTGGAATTAGTAATTTTAAAATTTATGAAATGTAATAATAATCCTAAAATGAATTTAATAAAGGTAAGAAATAGCAAAATAAAAAGGAAAAAGAAATCTTTTTTTTAATTAGAAGAAAATATAAATATAAATTAATTTTAAATTGAAAAATTAAAAAATTATTGAAATTTATTTATTTATTTTTTACTCTTTGATTGAACGTTTTTGAAATGGCTTTGTAAATATGCAAAAATATTTATTAATAATATTAGAAAAGAATTTTTTAATTTATTCAAAAATAAAAATTATATATTTTTTCCAATATTGTTTATTTATTGTTTAATACTTATTGTTTATTGTTTATTATTTTTTGTTTATTATTTATTGTTTATTGGTTACTACATATTGTTTATTAAAAAAATTAATTTCTTGATTATTGTTTATTTATTATTAAATTTGTAATTAATTTAAAATAATTATCTTAATCAAACGTTTTACTAATTAACTATTTTTCATTTTCTTTTTCAACCTTTTATTTCAATCCTACCCTTCCTTTCTCAGTCATTTCTTTTTGCTTGAAAAAATTTTTTCTCACATTTATATTTCTTTTGAATTAAAATTCACACTTATATTTCTTTTGAAAAAAATAAGAGTAAAAATGCAACAATATATTTAAGTTGGATTAATTAATTAATTACACGTAAACATATGATAGGTAGGACTTCAAAAATAAAAAAATAATAATTAAATAAATTTAATACAGCAAGTTTGAAACAAAGTGAAAACTAACACAAGTTGTAAACCAGCCATAGTGATAGTAATATCATTTGTCGCATATAAACATCGTATTTGCAAGTTTGTTACGCCATCTACCAAAATATTCTTCATTGGGCTTATAATTAGCATTGAGGTTATTTCACCTGTTTTCTATAAATTTATGTGAAAGAGATAATTGAATTAATTATTTGATTTGAAGTTCCATCCTCTTTAACTATTCAATAAATAATTAAAAAAATTTGATCCATTAAAATTATTACTAAAATTTCAGCAGACATTTTTAAATTCATTAATATATTCAAACTATAAATACAATAACCACATTTACTCTTTAATATAGAATTAAATAATTTTAAAATTAAAATTAATTTAATTATATTCTAATTGAAGAATTAAATTGATTAATTTTGGAAAATCTTCTAAATTCAATTTTATCACTTTTCTGTTTTAAAGCAAGAACTTAAATTAGTTAAATTAAATTTTAATTGAAAAATTAAATTGATTAATTCTTGAAAACTATCTAAATTCAATTTCATTATTTTTTGCTTCCAATAAAATTGTTTCAAACCAGTAATTTAATTGATTTATTAACTACGAAATGAATAAACAATGAAATATGTTAATTGAATTAATTATTCGATTAAAATTTTTATCCTTTTTTAACTTTTTGATTTATCAACTAAATAAAAAATCAATATGCAATTATTAATTAGCAAATAAGCTAAATGATAATAATGTTGCAAAAATTACCTGTTGCAACTTAATACCACATGCATAGCTTCCATCTGATCCAAAAATAGGAATGCTAACATTCATTTTGATATTATATTTACCATCCCAACGACATGCACTATCATTATAAGCCTTATCAGCAAAAATGATACCACTAAATGGTTCATCAAATTCTAATTGAATATCCATTCGATTACTATAACATGTTATCCCATGATCTAAATAAATTTCAACAATCATCGATTGTATTAGTTGAAAAATGATAAGAAAATCTGAAATTGAAAACTTAATAATAAATTTAATAAAACATGAAATTTGAAAAATTGAAATTAGAAATAACGATTTCTTTCTTTTCAAATAACTCTTAGTTTTGTTTAAATTAAACCATATTCATCAATCAATCATACAATATCATTTTGTGTTAATATATAATTTATAATTTGCAATTCTTAACTAAAAATTATATGATTTATATTTTGCAAATTCTTAACTAAAAATTATATGATTTATAATTTGCAACTCTTACCTAAAATCGATAATAGATTACAGCAATACTTTTATACGATTCTTTCTTTCGAACTTATCTTTACTTAATAATTATTATAGGAATTAAATATGATCGGACAAAAATTCATACCTTTAAGTAACTTCCTATTCTGTGAGAAATGCAGAATAATTAGAAAGATAAAATAATTTACTTTATGGTTCATTTGAAGTATATCGTTGTTAAAGCCATTAATTCCATTGCTCAATTAAGAAATTCAATTTAGAAATTTCAATTAATGAAACAGCTAAAAAACTTCGATTAAATTAATCAACAATTTGCTTTTGAACGGATCGAATTATTAATACTTCATAACTAAATTGCAAAAGGTTACGTTTATTTTTTTATTGAAAAAAAAACTGCTACTAATACTATTGATGAAGTGGATAGTAATTATTTTCAACTTAAGGTCAAAGGTTATCTCTAAATGATTTTTCTTCAATTAAATCCATTGTTATCATTCGATTATCGCTTATTTCGATAAGGAAGCTAAATAAAGAGGGTGAAAACAAAGAATTTCAAGGTCATTGGAAAAAATGTTAGTGATATATGTTTGATGGATAAGAGAATTTTTAATGAATTGATATTATTCATATGGGGTAATAACAATGATAATGATAGTGATATAATAATAACTATAATAATATTTATAATAATGATAATAATAATAATGATTAGATGACGATCATGCGTAAGGATATTATTCATAAAATGGCGAAAATTTATTATTCCTGACAGTAATCTCCGTTGCTACCAGTATTTCCATCTTCATCATTACAAATAATCACTTTCTACTTTGCCATCAAAGAATATTAATTATTCCAATGCAAAGGCCATCCCATCATACTACATAACAATCATACTATTTCGAAGGCGAAAGTGAATCATGGATAATTATCAAAATTTCAGGTAAATAACTAAAGTATAGCCAGTACTTCTACAGTACTTATTTCTTCACCAAAATTAGAATAATTGAAAATTTTTAGAATCATTAATACGATTCTTAATATTTGTTTCAATCGTTAATGCAACAGATGATAATTGTCGATAATTGCTACTTCTGCGATAAATTCATTACACTATCACTTTTGATAATGTGTAAAGAGTATTAAGAGTTTTCAAATATTTTCCATTAGAGATGGTCTTCTGAAATTGCCAAATTATCAAATCTTTTGAAATTGTCAAATTACCACATCTATCCGTTGAAATTATTTAATTGCAAAATTCACTTTTCGAAATTGTCAAATTAATAAATCTCCCTTTTGAAATTGTAGAATCTTCCTTTCGAAATTACTGCAATGATGCTTAAATTACTTGTTTTGTTCAGCATTTCGTATCATTTCGACGGTGTATCAAAAATTATTAATGAGAATTATCGGGAAACTACAGATAACATTGCGAAAACTTTTAAAATTTATTAAATCATAATTGGCTAACATCAAAATACAGAGGTAATACTTACTAAAGTACTTAATTACAGAGAATAATTTATACGCAATAAATTATATATAATGAAAATTCAAATTTAGGAAAAAGAAATTTCTTATGTTTGTATGACTAGTAAAAGCAAGAGTAAGAAGTGCGAACATATATATATTATATATATACAACTTTCATCTTTGGTTAAATTTTTGAAAATGAAACAATAAAAGAAAATTCGATAAGGCAATGACTCACATAATATACAAATATAAGGCCTGAAATAAAATTATGCAGAAACATGTCCAAGAGATTAATCTTATCGTCTACATTTCTCTAGCAATAATTATAGTATCCTTCTGATGAAGTCGTTCCAGTTTTTTCCCAATTTGTCCCACTGCCTTTCGTATTTCTTTTGAAAACATTTATTTCACTAAATTGAAAGAACAAAAACAAAACAGCAACCTCAAACAATTAGAAGTTAAATAAAACTTAAATTTTATCCCAATCTATTTTAAATTATCTCGAAATTTCTCAATCATAATGATAGAGTTAGTGCATTATAATAGCACTGTTCATTAGAACGATTAGTACAGCAAAAATAAATTTTGACGAAGTAGACAATTAAGTTCTTTCACCTGATCTTTCAAACAAAATGAATATAGCATTTCATTTATAAAGTCATTAATTTTCGAGTAAATTTTCACTCCTTTGAAAATTCGTTAAAAAAACTTCGTGAATAGAAATTTCATTGTTTTGCTCAAAGATTATTAGTCTTCGAATTTTCTCATACTATCGAATAAATAATTGATGACAGATCAGTTATTTTTACATAACATGAAATCAAGCAAAACAAAAGAAATCACTGGGAAAGGTTTAAAACATAAACTTCGAGGTAATTACAATTACTCTCATATGCGAAAAGCACTAATATTATTCAAAAATTCAAAATCCATGAAATTTATCCAACGTTACGATTAGAATTGCTATAACCATGTTTTAAATAATACTTTCGAGTTTTCATAACTGACAAATAAACATGCAGTTGCACAGAATGCACGAACCAACGTAATTGTTAATCCATTGTATAGTGTTCGTATACCTTAATAAAATATTGTCTACACTATCATGACGAAATCAACAATTTAATAAATCAAAAACTAACAAGTACAAGAACTATATTTGTGGCATATAAAATAGGACTTATTAAACTACAATTATTAGAAATGATTAAAAGATATCTGAAAATAATGTTCTTTATGTCAAATTTTGAAAATTTAAACTTTGCTGACTTTCAAAATGATAGCAAAAATATTCACAATCAGTGAAATACCTTCGGTTTTGATAATATTGCGAAATATGTCAATGAAACTTCCTGAGCCAACAACTTGCATACGCGATTTAACCACATCCACAGGATAAACAACACTCCATAACACTGCACCACCAATTCCTCCAGATAGCGCTGTCCATAAAACGCCTAAGAAGAATTCTGATTTATAATTTTAAAGGAATTATGGAAAGTTAGAATGGGAAGTTACCTAAAGAATACAAGAAACTTACAAAAATTTGATAAAATGATTAGGCCGCGGATTATAACCTCTTTTTTTCTTATCCATTACAAAAATGTACGGATTGACATAAAAACAAACCAATTTCAGACTTTGATTTTCCTTCTGCTGTAAAATAAAACCTGGATAATTCATATGAACCAAAAAAGAGGAAATATCCAACCGTTTCACGGCATAAGGTTGATAAAAAACCAGTATAAAACGACCTTAAGCCATATGTTCGATACAAACTGCGACATATTGACAATGGAGTGCTAGAAAAGTAGTTCAGTTCAATTAAAGCGTAACTTTGATTCACGAATGAACTATTTAGCAAAGTAAAAAATAAGCATAAATTAAGAATACAAACAAATTAAGCCAATTTAAGTATTCTCAAATCTAAAAATAAAGTTATGGGTAAAAATTACTTCAATTATTGTTTAGACGATAAAATTTTCAAACATGGATACGAAGTTAAAAAACTATCTCAAATATAAGATCGGCGAAATTTAAAAATTAAGCTGAGAATGAAAAATGAAAATCCATTTTTTAAAACTATCACTTGGAATACGGCAACAACTGAGTATTTTATAAATCAATTATATAGTATAACAATTTGAAAATTCCATACAGAACAGAATAACCCAATTCCAACATTTGATGTTCAACTTAATGAATATGTTACGCATGAAATTTCATAAATATGTAGAAATATTTATTTTTCATCAATAAATGGAATAAACATGATACGTTTACCTCGGTATTCCTGGAAAAGCTTCTCTTTGGGCTTGCAATTTGCATTTGACAAGTTCCGTCGGACAAATAACCATTGCTGCAAAAATGGATGCCAATGAACCAGATAAAGCATTTTCAACTGGCGTCATATCTTCCAGTTTTGATCGCCCATTACAAAATGCAACCACCTAAAAATTGTGCTGAATGAAAAAGTTATATTTAAAGAAAAACTCTATTTTATTGACTACTTTAAAACACTGTGGTGAAGAAAATTAGTACATCGAATATCGAAAAAAAAGAATATCGAAGCAAAACCTAACTTCTCTTTTGAAGGAACAATTTTGTTATAAGTACCTTTAATCTGTGTATATCTATCATATCTTTGTTGAATAATAATTAAACATAAAGAATGCATCAGAAAATGATTGATTAATGAACCTTTTTACAGTATCCATAAGCAGTAAAAAGTACCGCATTTTCGGCGATATTTGATGCTAAAGCTGGCACAGTACCTAAAACATTAATTCAATTGTTACTACTCATTAACTTAAACTTATTCTTATACAAACTAAATGGAGAAGCTAGATAAAATTGTACCTAAAAATCTAATGCTTAATTTTTGAATTTCGTCATGAAACAGTTGCGAAAATGTTTTAATTGATATGATCGCTTTCTCTATCAAATTTTTTTATATGAAATAAAAAAAGCAAACCTGCATACAAACCTCGAACACCATCTAGTCGTAAAATTGATTCAAAGCATCGTATACCTTTTGGATAAAAAATTGGAAATGTTTGCATTTTAACTTTCACAGTATCTAATGGTTGTCCAACAGCTACATTTACAATACCACCTTCAAAAATCATCATTTATCATGATGGATAAAAAATGAGAATGAAATTAAATATCAATTCAAAAAAAAAGCAGTAACAGTTTATCGTAACACATATTTTCTAGTAAATGAATAAACTTGAACAAGAAATGAAGAAGTATTTACCCACTGTACCGGCAGCTAAATCCACGATACCATCTTTGATATGGTTAACTTTGGAATACTGTACGTCTACTTCACATACGTCTACTTCAGATTTAGTCATCTAAATCATAAAATGATATATCAAGAATAAATTTAGACCATTTTAATATTTTCTTTTATAAATTTTAGAAAACGAATACATTATGCTATCGTATGGTGATATCACGATAGCTAACATTGATAAATGAAAATACTGTTGAGTAACTTCAACTTCGTAATTATTGATGAAAAGTTTATTCAGTAAGAAATAATAATACGGCATCCACATGAGATATAATATGATGAAACAAAAATGTTCAACCTTTCGGTACATCTTATACAATGGCTTATACGAACGCAAATTTTCTACAATTTAGATATTGTAAACTAGAAGAAAATATTAACTAGTCTGCTTTTTAACTGTTCAATTTTTCATTGACGTAGTTTAATATCATTGTGAGAAGACATAAAAAACGGTTATCTCAAAAAAGTGTCTTGCTGAAAGAGCTCGTTATGTTAACAATAGAAACTATTTCGTTTCATGTATGCACATTCAATATAATTTATAATAAACAGTGAAATTAATTTTGAATAAAATTCTAAAATGCAACATTTAGAACGACAATTGGATTACATGGCATTAAAAAAAATCAGCAAATACCTTCTCTAACGCAGTAGTCTCTTTGAGAGCACTGAATGTGATAATTACAAGCTTTAGGAATATTTATTATTTTTTTTTTACAGAAGAATTTAAATAAAACAATGAGATGGGGGAAGAACGACCACGGACTACCAAAATAAGTGAAAGAACAGCTGATACATTGATCCCACTTTGTTATTTTGCAATACAGGAGTTTTAAATTATAAAAGCTTTTTCCGACATATTTCAAAAACCATTCGCTCACGAAAATATGGCATATGCTCCTGATTGAAAGAGATCTGAGCCCGACGCGATGCATATTCTGCAAATTTACATGCAAACATTCCACAATCACTACCATTCATTTGTTGCGGGATATCCTAAAAAGAAACTCCTTAATGGATATCTTCTAGCTGAAAAATCTATCCAAAACTGAACAAAAAACTCAAAAGCTTAAATCTTTCTCTCAAATGCTAAAAAACTAACATAACGATTCATAAGTTGCCATCCACTAAGGTCGAATTCTTGCTTCTTTTTATCTAACGATTCCTCACAAAGATATTCACTGAAACAACGAAAATCTAAACAAGTTAATGCCGATAAAAAATGAAGTTTAAACGAAAATATTTAAAACAATAAGTTCTCCGAAAAAAATGGAAGATTACCTCAGTATATCCAAGCAGCGGTCATTACTACCACCCATTGAATCATAATAATCAATTATCCTATTTTTAAAATCAATTACCTGAAAATCCACAATAATAGAATAGGTGCCAAATAATATCACATAACATAAAACAGTTTCTTGAAGGAAAAAACAACAAAATTAAAAAAAGAGGGACTTACAGCAAGACACCAATGGGCACCCAAATGAACAGGAATTAATAATATTTCGTATGAAAATACATCAATTTTACGTGTCCAACGTCTAACGGACGCATATCCTTTGGTACTCAGCGTAGAATAAAAAAATGAATTGAACGCGTACGCCTAAAGAAATATAAAGAATGATTATTCCCAATGAATGCAGAATCAAAAAGGTCAATTTTGCAAGAGTTCTCAAGTTTCTTGAAGAAAAAAAATGGATTGCAAAGCAAACAAATTATGGAAAGTTGAACAGATGAAACTGTTTTCGCTATGAAGATTTATCCATCTGAGTGAAAATGCATTTGAGAAAGATTTGAAAATTTTACGAAATACACAAAGAACCAATTTTTTGAACTTATGCAAGATTTTTCTGAATAGCATATTTTTAATCTATTTTCCAAGTGCTTAAAAAATAACGACCAATTCTGTATAACTGCATAAGTATTTTTAAAATAACCAATTCTGTATAACTGCAAATACTTACTTTCGGCAAATTTGCATCATTTTTTGACCTTTCACAAATGAGATTCATATAAAAATTGACTACTTCATCGTTAAGCCAATCAAGCCCTTTCAACGTCAGCAAATCTTTCCGTGTTATTTCATCAGATAATTTCTCACTCAGCGGCAATTTTCGGTCCCAAGCATGTTCCACCAGTAGTAAAGCTTCATCATCAAGTTCTAAAATGACGATTCAAGGCAATAATTGAGTCTCAGCTCATAGCGAAAACCTTGAGATGACTAGAAATCTCATTATTCTATCTTTTTAAATTATAATTTTCAAGCTAATAAATAATAAGAAACCTGGAAATTCATCCTTGGCCTTCCGCAAACGAAAAATGTATCCGGTGAAAGTCAATTTTTTCCTCAACTGCTCTTCCAAACTCAATTCCTCATCCCGTCGTGCTTCTTCTCTGCAAACAAAGATATAATCTATATGTTGCATTATATAGTTGTAAAATAAAATTTATGCAATTAAAAAATTAACAAAAAATCACATTAAACGCTTCTGAATCACTAGCTCCTTGGCTCGACGATCCCTTAGAGTAGCTTGTTGACGATACAATGCTAAACGATGCTCTGCTAGTAGTTTCGTACTTTTTTCTTTTTCCCACAAGGCTTTGAAATCATCGTGATGCTCTATATTCCAAATAACACGAACTTCCCTGCAATATGGCACATCTCAGAATTTCAAATAAAACAATGAGACGCAAATTACAAATCACAATAACATTTTTCTTGCAAAAGCACAGCCAAGAGAGTGAGAAAAAAAATAACATCCTTAAAATGCCAACCTGCTCACTGAATGTATTTTTTCCTGATTCACATTTGTGTATTGAGCGGATTCACTACCATTACTGCTTTTTTCTTCTGAAACAGCAATATTATCCGAGCTGTTCGCTCGAGTGGATCCTTTACGAGATGAGCATGTCGATGAAGATCCACTTTGTGAAACGGAATTTAATGCAGATTGGCCACGGTGTAAGAGCTCAAGATAATCTGTTTTTTTGGATGATGGCTTCCTGAAACTGAAAGATCTCTTGAAATTCCTGAAATCACTTCTAGACCGTATGATTTAACAAAAATATACCTTTCATCGTGCTGGGAAAGTTTTGTGCCCGTTTTAAGAATACCCACTTCTTCTAAAAATTTTCTGTAGCGTTCTTTGCTTTCCTTATCAACAACCTGAAATTGGGCTTGAACAACAGTTTAACAATACTATTATTGGCAATAATCCAGGTCAGGCGGTAAATTATTACTCTTCCGTTTTTCATGAATTAGCTTTTTTCATGAACTTGATATGCAATAAAATTATGGATACACTTACGTTGGCCTGTCTGCCAAAACGCTCTTCCCTGCTAGTACCGAGATTCCTCGATGAAAAAATCTTATATGGTGAATAACGACTTGATAAAAACATATTTCTGCAATTATTGAAACATTATTAAATCTAATGCACATATTTACAAGAAAAATACTTGAATTTTTATAGTCCTCATTAGACAGCTATCCCAACGTGACTTTCGAAATCCCAATTTCCCAAAAATTACATCAAGATTCAAAAAAAGAACTTGGCCGAAGATAATGTCCGTCGACGTTCCCATTTATCCGATAAGATACCCGAACCTAAAATACCCCAAAGTGAGATTTCGACAGAGTAATTGCAAGTGAAACATATCTTCGCTTTAATAAACCATTGAAAATTTTCAAATTTTTTCGGGAATGAAATGATCAAATTAATTGTAAACGAAGCTAACAAAAAGAAAAAATTGTTTAATTTGTGAAACAAGATTTTGCACAAAACAACTACAAAGAGAAAAACATGAGATTTGTGTCAGATTCCAGCGAATTTAGCTTTAGAAAAATGCATCCAGTGGACAGATAAAAAAAAAATACGAGAACCTGTTCGCGAAAGCGATGGTGAAATTTGTTGACTTATACTATGCTCTGGTTGCGGTGATGGAGAATCGCACTTCAGCGTCTCATCCTTCACACCGTTTTCCCGAAAAACATCCTTACTATGAGCTAGAAAATAGAAATCTTGCATATCTCAGCTGGTTTCCCTTAATCTTTTTCAGGAATTTTACCAACAACCGAAAGTGCTTTTCGAAATCAACGTTACTTAAGCTACAATCCTTAATGAATCCATCACAACTGATTGCCTAATGTCAATCACCAGATTTTCTTCCTCTTATTTTACTCAATTTTAATATCACGCTTTAATTTATACAATCTCTAATATTCTGGCAGTTGAAATGAACAAATTAACTTTTACCCCATATTGGCATTGCAGTTAAGGTATTTGATGACTTCCTTTTTTCCTTTTTCGATCCTTTCTTTTCGTTTTCTTTGTCTTCTACCTGCTCAACAGTGCTTCTACCAGAACACAAATCTGAAAGTCAATAGCGATTTGAGAAATAAAAACTTTCGAAATACGGAAAAGTAAATAAAGTACTACAAATAAAAATTAGAGAACCTTTCTTTGAAATCAAAGAATACAATATTGAATCTTCTTGTTTGATAAATATCACATCGTCATCCTCGCCAGCTAAATATAATATATAAATATTTTTCCACGCAACATTCAACAATAAGTAACTAAGAGAGACGCCAAAAAAATTATTCGATGCATTCGATGCATTATTTCATCATGGCTCAGTAAAGCCGGAATACGATGCAGCGAAAGAAGAAAATCACTAGACCCATTGGTACTCGTGGCTATCTTCTTTTATTTATGAAATGAAATAACTATTTAACAGAAGTAAAGTTTTAAAAAATAAACGATTCCTTTTGGTTCTCTTGAAGCTTCTAAAGCATACTTCCTGATATGCTCTAACATATGATTCATCTTTTCTCATTTCCAAGAGTGGGAAGATACTTAGCTTTGCTCTTATGAAATGAAATAACTATTCAATCAAAATTTCCCCCCGATTTCTCATAATTTCAAAACACCATACCCATTGATCCACTAGTTTCTTGTCCGTTCATTTGATGTGTAATATCATCATTTACTGATCGTTTACTCATGCGTGCTTTTGCAGTTGCTAATGATTTAACTGATGGCCGAAAAAGATTTGTCATTGGTGCAAGGAATCGTGTGATGAAAGCTATAAATTGGCTTTTCGGGAAATTTTCAAATTTTATGATCAAGCTGAGAATAATAAGATAAGTATTGCAAAATTCTATTTTTGAAATTCCAAACGAATCGAACGATTACGCTGCATATAAAACAGACCGAAAAAACCAAAGTTGCCGTTATGATCATCATCAGATGTCGGTGTAATAGTGGAAACCATTTGTTGCCTGACAGGCTCCAATCTTCGCCGTTTATTTCCATACACCGAGTATCGATATGGTCGATCCCCCATGCAAAACAACAATTTCAAGCGCTGCGTATCATTCTGATATGTATCAACTGCTAAAATCCATTCAGGTTTTATAATCAAAATTTTGGTCTCAAAATGAGCTACACAAAGAAACTCGACAATTACCAATACACTGAAAAGAAGCTCTAACAGATCTGTGATGCCGGATTTTTGCTATTATCTTCATTGCACCAATATACTTTCCCCTTACGGTTGCGGACGAGAGATATGCAAGCTACTCCATCCCAACTGAACTGACCGGAACTAACGGGATTTCTCACAATAAAGAACAAACCCTATTATTGATAACTCCATGGTTTCCTTTCAAAAACTACAAACTTAATTAAGCAAAACACATCACATTTGACTTCAAAAAGGCTCCCTTATTTTTAGACACTGTAAAAAACCGCAACAAAGTTACAAGATGATAGTTAAGCTACAGCAGAACTAGCACTGTAAATACATCAAAATAAGTGCTCTTTTATTCAAAAATTTTATTGCAACGCAAAAAAGTGAAGTTTGGAAAACATCAAATTTGCAAAACATTTCGACTACATACAACATAAAATTCCTTAATGTACTCTTACAAAACGTTTCATATTAAAATATTAAAACTGCATGAACATTCACCATATGTGCTTTTTAACAATGGTATAGCTATAACAAAATTGAAGAGCCTGTAATATTATCTATGTCATCATTACGATCCTCCCATAATTTATTGATGAAATTTCATACATTCAACTTCTATTTTTTTGATGCTTTTCTTCATGCTTTCCCTGATATTACCGTCACATGCTTATTGTTGGCTTTTCAAGCGAAACAGCAGCACCATTATGGTAGTCCCAGATATTTATTTAATTATCATATTTCGATAAGAAAATTTTTGTCACACGAAAGAAATATTCTGAACTGAGTACTGCCTGTGAATAGGATGTGTACGTAATTAATGAACAAATAAACGAATTAATAATACTCCCTGAAATGTTTTGGAATTAATAACAAATCAGAGTAACATTACTGTCATTACGTCTTCGATGTGATGCTTAGGAGCAAATCCGTAACATTATTTCAACAACTCTCAAAAACGTTTCCTATAAATTTATCAAACAAATGACCACAAAGGATGCGAAACAAAATTAAAATTAAAGAAAAATATTTTGAACTCAACCAATTAATAATCCCTAAATCAATAGAGATTCTGGAATTGATTTAGAGATTATTAATTGGTTGAGTTCTAGTCAAGTTTAACCGACATATTTGTAAATAAACATTTCCAAACTGGAAAATCCAGTCACTGCTGTGACGAAGCATAGATGCGTAATGACCGGTCCATACCAACCGATAGAACACTGTGTGCATCACGTCCAAATCGAACCGATGTAACGGCATCCTTATGCTCAGTTAATGTAGAAAGTACTGTCCACGGTTTAACGTGTATCACTTGTACATCAGCTCCTGCTACTGCCAAATAAGTGCCTGATTGGTCGAAGCAAATTCCCGAAAGCTGCAAAGTCAAGCAAAGTCAACTATGCATTCTCATTTGTAATGGAATAATTTTTTTTTAACATTCGTTATTGCCAGTCAATTAAAATGTAAAAATGCAAAAATACAAAAAGTTATTGCGGTACTATAATTAAATATTGTTCATCCCAATCTCACATATTGTTAGCATGAAGTTAATCTGAAGAGAGAAAAAATAATAGTGAGAATTGAATTTACCGTATGCTTTCCCTCATTGATTGTCATTGTTTTGAAGCTCTTCAATTTTCTCAAATCCCATAGTTTCACCTCACCATCTTCTGCGCCGGTCGCCAAATAGTAACCATTTTCAGAAAATGCGATTGCCTTCACCATGCCTTAAAAATTACATTCTTGTTAATTAATTTTATCATTTATTGCTCCCAACTTACCACCAATGATACGACTACGCTTTAATCATATTTTTCATGCTCATTGACACACAGTTTTTTCCTTATATCTATGTTGATGAATACGAAAATATTTATAGTGATCTTAAATTCATATACAGCGTAATGAAAATGAAAAGCTTAGCATATTATTTCCACACATATAGTAGAAGAAGCTAAGTAAAATAGAAATCTATTTCTTTGGAATTCATGAAAAGATTAATATCATTTCATCGTCTTAATTTGACCTTGCATTTCAGCAGCATCACTAAAATGATGAATAATATAACGAGAAACCTTGATGGCCTGGAAAATTGGCAACATTTGTTTGCTCTTTCAAATCCCAAATTTTTACTATGGAATCTGCTGTTCCGGTACCAAAAATGAGACCATCTGGATGGAACTGTCCGCAGCAAATTGGCACCTTGTTCTTATCATCAGAGTGCATCTGAATTAGACAAACATTGGAGGAAAACAAGATATTATTATTTTCGAAGCACAGATGCATTTTACCATCATCTATAGTATCGCAGACTTCAACTGAATAATACTCCACAACCACGACATATCAGAAAAAAGTTCAAAAAATATAGAAACCAAAGTATTGATCTAAAACTTAAAAATCCATAGCAGCTAAAGCTCTAATGATTTTAGGGATCTCCCATCAGAAAATTGAAGTGTGAAAAGTAAATGGAAAAATGCATACTCTGCAAAGAGTCTTTCCGGAATAAATATCAGAGAGAGCCCAAGAGGAATCATTCGAAACAGATAGAACGTAGTCGCCAGTAGCATGCAACGATATATCTGTGACAGCACTTTCATGAGTTTCAATTACACTACGACAAGCTTCCTCTTTGATTGACCAAACTCGAACCTAAACTATTACAAAATCACAAATTACAAATTACAAATTACAAAATCACAAATTTGTATTACAAAATAATAAAGGCCTTATAGTAACAACCTTCAATGTTTGCTAACCAAGACAATCAATCTATAAAATCAGGAATCATTTTGGAATCAGAACATGAGGTCTTTCTCATTTTTTGCAAAAAATGTATCGTATCAAAGTATTTGTGTCCTGAACTTTAATCAATTTTTTTTTGGAATTCGACCAACTGAACAGTACCTGTCCATCAGAAGATGCCGACAGACAAGTTTCCTTCGTTGGGTGCAAAATAACGGCTGATATCTTCTTTTGATGCCCTCTGAATGTTGCTGTAACTGTTTCTGTTTCACTATTAAACAAAACGACGCCTTTATCGATTCCACCTGTCAGCACCATATTGTCCTGGAACACCATTTGGTTATCTCTATCCTTTTTCCTAATAAACTCATCACAATGCAATTTCCTGTATAACATTAAAAGATCCAACATTTAAAATTACCTGAACGTCAAGAGCTGTCAATCCCGGTACACTTGTACTATGAATTCCAGTATGGCACGCTATTTGCATGAATGTCTTCACCAGCTCCGGTTTTGATAATGCCTCCGGCAAATTCTTTCCGCGTTGCTTTCGTGCAGCTGTTAAGGTAGCAGCCTTATCTTGCAACTTTTTCAGCACAACTTCGCTGATTCCTTGCACACCTGACGAATATAAAAGAATCTCAAAGGGCTCTTAGAATGAATAAATTCATGAATTGAAAAGTAAATTGGCTATCGCCTTCGTACTTTAGTGCTGCTTCAGATTACCGTGTCACAAAATATATGCAAATGATACCTTCATCAACCGTTTCCATCTCATCTTGTATGCTGCCAACATCAACCACTGCTTGTGGTTTCAGTGTTGAAAGCGCCTCACGTGCAGCATTTAATTCTTTCGATAAACGCGCAATCACACGACAAGCGGCATCATGCTACAAAGAAAATCATATTCTCTCGAAATTTTGAGAAATTTTTAAAAATAATACTTTCTAAATTTCAATTTTCCGAAAATCTCACAACTTAAAATATTAAAATTATACAATGCTTAATATATTTCGCAGCCTAATATCAATCAGAAAGAAATCTTTCTCTAATTATTAAAATTCAACCACCAAGAAAAGAAAAGTAAAAAAAGAACTATGATGTCACATTCATTGTCGAGCAAATTGATGTCCTAACCTGATACAATGTATGTGATAATTCTTGACGTGCATTTTGCAATTGCTCACGTAGCATGAAGCTATTAAGCATGCATGCATCCCACTCATCTTGTAATACTTTTAACATTGATGGTATTGATGTTGCCGCTATAGTTCGTGGCATCGCATTCGCTACATCGGACTTGATTTCAACTAGCTATAAATAAAAAATAAATCAAAGATAGAAAATCAGAAGACATAACCAAAAGTACACAATCAACTAACATTTCCGTTGCAATTATCGAATTTTCAAATTTGCAAACCTCTTCATAAAGAAAATTCACTGGAAAATGCTTGGTAACTTACCTGATCCACCGTAAGTGGTTCATTTTTAAATGGATCTGTGCTATTTTCGTTAATATATTTAACAATAAGTCGTTTTTCAAAAATTCGTCCAGAAACGGGCGATACAACGGGTACTTCCGCCGGTTCACCACTGATCGAACAGGTATATAATGTAGACATCTAAAAATAAGGAAATGGATAACTATGCAATCATAAGAACAGTTTTTTGAACGCGTAGTGAAATTACTCACTGGTTATAGCTAATATCTTATGGTCAAACAAGCTAATGATTGAAATATGCACGAAATATTACATAGAAGCAATTAGTAGAAAAAAAAAAGATATAATGAAGAAAATTGAGAGTAGCCTCGAGAAATCTGTACAGCTCAATTAATAATATCATTCCGGTATAGAACTAAGACCTCCGGGAATGAAAAAAAAGACAGAAAATAAACCAAACACATAATTTACCAAGCACACCAATACCGAAATAGACTCTCTGTGTGGGGTTGATGTCAATTTCATACTTTTGTATCATAGTGCGATAGCTGAGCTATGGTCACTGCGAAATATCGAGTCCCAGCTGATAAAGAAATTTTGATGGGAATGGTTGTTGTAGGATGAATGATGTACGAGTTAAGCATATTTTACGGGTTTTCTGTTGCCTTCCGGAAATTTTTTAGTCATTTTTCTGCAGGATAAAATCGAAAAATTTTTTAACATATTATTCAGAAACTGGCGTTCTCTATGTTTTAACAATGAAAAATTTCCGGATACGGATGGCTTGAACAGACTGTAATTGTCGTTCCATTCACATAAAACGTGGTTGTAATATTATTACAATGATTTACAATGGTCTCATTATGATATGTCATGATATTTTCTCATTATCACAATTTATCATAATTCCATTAAGAATAATTTACTACAATTTTTTTCTTTCTATTTCATTAAGCTTCATTTCAAATTATATGTGTCATATATTTTGCAAATCAAAAAGTGTAGTCATGATTACTTGCTATAAGATCATAAGTGATAATTGCATAAATGTTGTGTTTAATAAATTTACAATACCCTAAACTAATTATTTATATATAAAATTTTTTGATATACCGACCGTAATACCATCATGCTGATTTATTATCGTATACATCGCGTGGGTGATTTGTTATCGTATACATTGCGTGGGTGATTTATTACCGTATGCGTCATATGCGTGTGTTTGTGTGTGCGTTAAAGTGCATGGTAGTTAATTTTGTTTTTAAGTCATTAAAATTGTTCCTAAAAGCCTATGATGATATTATTAGGCTTATTTTCATATGGATCCTAACTTTCTAGGCAATTGAAAAAGGCAACTTGTTGAAAATAAGCCTAATTGGAAACTGATTTAAATTGATAGTGGACGATATTGTTAGGCTTATTTTCATAAGGATCCTAACTTTCTAGGCAATTGATAAAAGCAACTTGTTGAAAATAAGCCTAATTGGAAACTGATTCAATTTGATAAAGGTCAAGTTGAGATAGAAAAAATAAAGAATTTAAAAAGAAATTAAATCAAAAAATTTATTTAATTGATAATTTTTATAAATTGCATGATAAAAATGCATTATGAAATGATAAAATATGCAAATTTTTCATATTAGCAATATGAAATTTCGATTTTTATTTTCATTGTTTATATTTTGCAGCAAAAATCTCAAAATTATCATCCATAAATATTTCCAATTTTGTAAACATTCTATTGATCGATGATAAGAATCTTATATTGATGCAATATTCGATGGATACATTTTATGCAAAATTTTATGCAATATAATTTTGATAGAATAAATAATTAGTATATACTCATTTACTAATTTCATCATCCATATACTTATACACCATCTTCGGAAATGAATTCATTAATTTGATTGGTTGTTAAAAGATAATTCCAATCAACGTCTTTCACTCTGAAACATATGATAATATTACGTATAATCTAAAAGAAAACGAAAAGAAAATATTCTTTGTTTTTTTTTCACTATAATTATTATTTTAAAATAATTATTCAGCTATTCCGGAAAATTATTATAATATTTATTCCGAAAAATTGAATAATTATTTTAAGATAATAATTATAGTGAATATTTTTACTGATGAATTTTTCGGAATAAATATTATAATAATTTTCCAAAATTCCCTTATAATATCATAGGTTAAAATGTTATACCGAATTCATTCTATAAATTGAATTATCGGTAAATTTAGATTATCTAAGTTTATAGATGATAATTTATTTATATCCAGAAAAAGTTTTAACTGAAATTGACTTTTCCGGAAATATGCTATAATAAAATTGTAAAGGTTATTAAAATCCAGAAAAAAAAAATTTTAACTGAAATTAATTATTCCGGAATTATATTATAGCAAAATTGTAAAGAGTGATAATGAAAAATTTACACATTCAATTTGTTGACATTACTTGCTGTGCAATAAGACTGAGTCTTATAATGACATGGCTTGTGGCATACAGTATGACAATCTATAATGAATGATAAAGAGTGGAATAATAATTTAATGATAAATTAGAGATAAATTAATTAAAGGTTTTTAAGATCTTAAAATTAAATACAACAAAACTAATTGTTAAAATAGTTAATCTAATGTTAAAATAATTAATAATCAAAACTAATGCCAAAAATAATTAATAATATTAAAATAATTAATCTGAATTATGTTAAAGCGAAATGTATTACTGAAATATTCACGATATAATTATATTTCCATTATTATTAAAAACGAATATAATGAATTTTATCATTTTATAAATAATGAATTTTATCAGTAATTGCATTAAAAAAACTTTTCATACTAAAATTTAATAATTTAATTAATTTAATTAATGTCTCGATAATAATTTAATTGGCCAATCCGTAAAAGTGATAAATTTTTTGTTGCAAATAGAATTGATTGATTTTTAGTAATAAAATTGGAGGAGAAATTTTTTTGGAATTATAATTTAATAACATTTGAAATATATTTTAATAAATTTAAATTATAAAATCAATTAAAAACCATTTAATAATTTTATCGAAACCAATGACAAAGATAATTGGAAAAACAAAGAAAAAATGCTAGCAAATTTGATTCCTTTTATAATATACGTTAATAAGAAATTGATAACTTAAAATCAGATATACTTTTTCATTAATCATTTTAATTTAAATAAATCGATATTTTTATTATTTCACTCTATCTCTTCTTTTTTCCTCATTAAATATTAAAGCTATAAACATTCATAATATTAAAACTATCACAATTCACCTCTACATTGATAAGCTTGCTTAGTAAAATTACTTCGTCCAATTCGTTGATGACATACGTTGCAAATCGTACCACTATAATATAATATTGAATTAATGATCTTTTTTAAATTTACTTAAGCAGGTAATAAGAGGAGAGAGAAAAGGAAGGCAAATAGAAATTAGATATAAATGTTATCATTATAATCATTATGTAGAGAGAAAAGAGAGGAAAATGGAAATTAGATATAAATATTACCATTGTAATCATTATCTAAATATAAACGTTATCATTGTAATCATTTATCAAATGTTTAACCTTCGACTTTTTACAGCAACAAATGTGTGATCATTGTAAACATGTAGCTTTTTTCCTTGTCGTAAAAGTTTTGTTGCACCTGGTTCATCTAATACTATATGTGGTATTTGATAATACCTAAAATTATAATAATTCATGACTCATCTTTTTATTCTTACAAATAATCCTTTGCTATTATTTGTAATTAATCTTATTTTGATATCATTTCTAATTATTATCATTTGATTGTAATACAATTTTTTTTTTGCTACTATAAATTATGATAATTTATAATTCATCTTTTTAATCATACAAATAATCTTTTGTTATTACCTGTAATTAATCTTATTTTGATATCATTTCTAATTATTATCATTCTATTGTTACAAAATCAAAATATAACATTTATATCTTTCAATTATAGTGTAACATAATCATTATCATTCGTTTATCCTGAAATTTATCATAATTATATCGAATTTGAAATGATACATTGATAAAAGAAATGATTTCTTTTATTTTGAAATCATAATAACTTACCTTTTTTGACCATTTTCATGTGTTTCAAGGAGTAATGTACTTTGTTTGTATAAACTTTTTGTAGACTGTTCCGATTTACCATCATATGATCGTAAATCATATCGGCTGCCCGATTTTTCTTCAATTCAAATTTTGCATTTATTTCAAATTTTTACAAAATTAATTATTAGCTTATCGTGGAATTTATCCGAATGATACTATGATCGAAGAGATAATTCTATGAATGATCATGATAAAATCAGTTATCAAAATTAATTTTGTTGATGATATTTACCAGAAAAACGTGTCCTTGAGATATCACGAGAAGGTGGTAATGAAACTGCTTCTTCCATTTCACCAACTTCAAGTTCACAACTTTTAGCACGTCGTTTAGAATGTCGACGTCCTCTTAATCGTTCACGTAATTCGCTGAAGAATGAACGATCACGTTTTCTGGTTGATCGTTCTTCATCATGCATCTTCAATTGACCTAAATAATTGTTTAATTCATATTAGGAATTCGTTTAAAATAATAGATTTTAGAATTCGTTTTAAAATAATAAAAATAATAAATTAAAATAATAAAAATTTTAATAAATAAATTTTTATGTTAATCGATTTTGAAGTAGCATTTATTTGATTAAAATGTTTTAGCATTTTTAACTAAAATAATAATTATCTTACTAAATTAAGAAAAGAAAACTAAATCAGTAGTCTTGACTAAATCAGTAGTAAAATTCACGAACACTAATAATTATAATTGTAGTAATGGAAAGAAAATGTAATTATTACAAATTAATTATTAATATAAACGAATTAATTATTAATATAAACGCAAATGTAAATGCAGCGGAAATATTTTGGATAAAACATAATGATTTAATTATTAATTATCATTATTTTTCTCTTCCTATGATTTAATAATAATAATAATTAATAATAATAATAATATTAATAGCAATAATAATAATAAATAATAATAATAATAACAATATTAATATTAATATTATGTAACTTGCATGTAATTATTTTATGTATTACTACTACCTCTAGATTGTCGTACTTCATTAACTTCTTTTGTTTGACTTTCATCTGGTTTAGTTATTATTAATTCTTCTGTTTCTTCCTTATCATACCTGCAATCATTCATTAAATGATCTATTTGATAATTTTTTTATCTGATATTTATTCGTGTTCTAATCTTTTTAATATTGTAATTTTGATTAACATTATTAATGTATTCAAAATTATCAATTTATAATCTTTTACCTATGATAAGGATAATTGTCGACATCTGTAGTATGGAGATCTTTAGTTCTGGTAGGAAGATACTGAGTACCAGAAGTAGTCCCCGTACTACTGCCAGGTATCACATGCTGCTGTATCTGGCTGGTTGTTGCAATACCAGGCTGGAATATTTTCTCAAAAATTATCGATCAAATAAATTATACACTATGTGTAATTAATTCAATATGAAATAGTCGAGTGGTACCTGTTGATATTGTTTTGCTTCACCAGTAACATGTTCATGTCGTCCATTCAGTACGGGCGATCGTTGCTGAATTATTGTATCATCTGAATGATACCGTTGTTGAATATCATCGGTATCAATTCGTTGTTTATGTGAATCATAAACCTAAAGAAAAAACTAAGCGAAATTCCGGATTACTTTAGCAATCCAGCAAAATATTGGATTGAAAGCATCATAATAATTCGCCATTTATTTCCACTAACAAATATTGTAACAGTCTTGGAGCCTTTCAAAATTAATTAATCAAAAAGATGCTACTAATGCACTAATGTCGCAGAATATCAAATTTCCGATTTCTTAATTTGAAATTTGAATTTCGTATACTTTTACATAATATAGCTTTAGATTTATCCTCGTAAAATTTCTCACATTTTTCTTCTGGAGATTATTATTATTACTATTATTGCAAACATATACCATAGGTGTTGTTGATGTTTGTTGTATTGTTGTAATTCCTGTTGTTCCTGTTAGAGGTTTAGTTTTGTCGCTTAATGATTGCTATAAAAATAATGCAATTATTTGTTTGTTTATTTATTTATGTTCAAACCTTTCTCTGTTTATTTGTTTATTTTCCAAAAGCTATTTCTTCTTGAAATATCAAATATATTTCATTCGATTAATTGCTTAAAATAAATTAATTATTACAGATCCTTGAACACTGAAAATTAATGCTAGATAGTGGAATGATGAAAATTACTAATATTATTTGACCGTTTCTTTCAAACTATCAAGTATATTTTATGCGATTATTTGGGTATTAAAATATTACATCAGACTGTCAATTATATTTTATGCGATTATTTGAGTATTAAATATTTCATCAAGTGATCGAATGTAACAACATGAAGTATTTCATCAACAATTACCTGTGGAACATTTTTTACGGTAACTGTTGTTGTTTTTGCTGATGTCATATCTTTATTATCATATGCACCAAAACTATCTATAAAATTAAAATTGTCTAACAATTCCTAATCAACAAAAATATCATTCAAATTTCAATAATGATTTCGCTATTATCGCAATGCATATTATATACAGAATGATGAAATCATTCCGGATGATATGATTGTCACTTTTAATAATCTAATTAAATAAATGATTAATATAGTGAATATTATTAATAATAAAGTAATGAAGTTTTATCTTTATTTTTTATTTTTTATTATGTAAACACAAAAAGTAAAAGTTAATATAATAACTTGTAAACAAAAAAATAGTAAACAAATTATAAATAATAAACAAAAAATTACCACGTGGACCATATATAGGCCTTTTTGTACTACTGCTTATTGGTTCACAAAATTGATTAAAATTATTTCGCATGACAGTTTCATCTTTATCTTTACCTGTTGAATTTCCCATTGGATCATAGTAGAAGTCGAACTGTAAAAAATAAAATAGCATTTCAACAAAATGATTCATTAATAAGGTAAATAATAGGAAATCTGGTAATAAATGAGGCAAAAATTATTGAACATTAAATCAATTATATCAGTTTTTTTTTTAATTAGCAAAGTATGGAATAATTAATTTTACCTGTACAATTAAATTACCCGTGATATTATCATTTCTATACGGTCGTCCTTGTAATTTTAAGTTATACGAAGTGTTAACATTGCATTGTCGCGCTTCTTCTAGACCAACAATTGCAAGCCCTAAGAATCGATCATTTTCACGTTCATTTTGTTCAGAATGTTTCACTTGTCCTTCATATATCTCAAATAGAATCTCCTCTGATGCTGGCGTTAAATCACTGCAAAAATTTTTTTTTGGTAAATATTAAAATTCTGATGGAATATTTTTACATATTTGGAATGAATGAAGGAGAAAAACAGTAATTGAATTCAAAGAAAACGATTTGATTTACCTTTTTCTTTTCTCACGTAACATCTTTGGAATGTCTCGTAAAATGAATAAGAAATTAAAATTTAGGCTTAAAATTTCTGACTAATTTCATCAATTTAAGTTTTGTCTAAGAAAATCAGAATTGATATGAAAATGATGAAAAAGTGAAATTCTTACAAATCAAATGACTGCTCGCAGTATGAACCGATATTTTGCAAAATAAATAAGAGTATTTGAGTTCTTAAAATTTTTGACTAATTTCAAACATATTTTACCAATTTCAGTTTTGTCTAGGAAAATCAGAATTGATATGAAAATGATGAAAAAGTGAAATTCTTACAAATCAAATGATTGCTCCCAACATGAACCGATATTAAATCCATGTTTTGTTTGAAATTTTTGAGCTGGTTCATCCATTTCCAGTATAACATAAGGTTGATTTACGGCTAAAAATAAATGAACTCTTTTAATTAATCATTTCTACATTATAATAAATTTATTCATTATTAATCCTGAAAAATTATTTCAAGGAAAATTTTTTGGAAAAAAGAGAAATTAAAGGTAAATTGTGAAAAAGTATAAAATTGTCAATTGACTGAAGATCAAAAGAAAAGGCAACAGGTAAGATTAAAGTTTTCCTTTCTGAAATTTTTTAATTAATTTCAAGTTTTCCAGTAAATTTTCTGCACAAAAAAAAAAAATTAAAAACAGCGCTGTTTGATTTGATTTGCGCCTATGTTTTTAGGCATTACTTTTTGTTTTTTCTTTTTCCGGAAACACTAATGGTTTTTTTCCGGAAACACCAATTATTTTATTTCTAACATATAGCTATACCTAAAACATAAATAAATTAATTAGGAAAAGAATAATTTTGAATTGTTTTTTTTTCGGTAAATGTAAAATAGATGAAAAATTACAACAATGATCACCGCCAAGTTGTTGCGCTCGAATAACCTTAACACGCATTTTATTCGACATTGCATGTGGTTTAGTGGCATAATTTGTTGGCTGTAATTAAGGTTTATGAATTTTAAAATTTTTTCACAAAATTGCAAAATTGTAGAAATTTCAAAAGTTTGCTTATTTTTCCCTTTTACTTCCCGCATACTTCAAATGGTAAAGTTTATACTTTGAAATTTTCTTTTTCATTTTTATATTTTCAATCAATGATCGAATATGAAAATGAAATATCTATTTGATAATAAATTTAAGTAATTCATAGAAATCATAATCAATAATCATAATCAATCATTAATCATAATCATAATCATAATCAATCATTTTTTTCCTTTATTTTCCAGTAAAAGAATGGAAAAAAAAGGGAAAAATGATAATTAAATTAATTACATAATTAATGAAAAGAAAAAATAATTTCTTTTTCTTTATTGAATTGTCAAATGATAATATATTGATAATATTCAAGAATACATCCATTCCAACCTATGGTATATTCTATATTATTGATCAAACTATTCATATATATACCGTTGTTGGTGTTTGATTCATTCGTTCCATCATTTCATGTGTTAGTGGTACTGTAGCCAAATTACCGGTACTATCGATCATACCTGATCCATTGGTCTTTGTTGTCATTACACGCGAAATTGTTGGGAATGTATTAGGTGATATTATATTAGTTGCCATTCTACCACATTGTCCACCGAATTCCGATAATGATACATTAGTAACGGCAGAAAGAAGGCATTTACGTATCATTTCATCTACCATCGTACTGGAAACCGCTTCACTCTATAAATCTATAGTATTAAATAAATAAAATGCGACTGTATAATAAACAAAAAATGGACACGATCATAAGAAATGATATCAACTCTTTAGTATCATTATCTTTAGTATCATATCAACTCTTTAGTATCAGTAATAATATCACACATAAATATCCGCCTCTACGATAAAAATATATGAACAGAAAGAAATACCGAAACAGGATCTCTGTTTATCAATTCTATATCTAATTCAGGTCGTCCACAAAAGCTTGCCATCATATAGATTTGATTAGCGATACATGCTAAGCGTAATTCTATCTGAAATAAATTTTTATAAATATATAATATTAAAGAATGAATTATTGATTGTTTGTTTGAATATTATAAATTTAATTATTTGTTCATTTCATTCTCTCGTTTCTTAAGAATAAAATAGTAAAATTTATTAGCAAACTTCGCCATATAAGTCGATAATTCTTGCATCGAAATTTGTAACTAACAATTGATCGGCCGTTCGTTGTGAACTCATCAGTTTCACATTTATTTCCGGTATATTAATTTTACCTTTTAAAATCTGCAAAATAAGTTACACATAGTTAACTATATTAATAAATAAAGAATCAAAACAAACAGGAGTAGTAAGTAAGAACCAATTATATAAAATTAAATTAAATTTAAAATTAAGCCAATTTAAACCAACCAGATGATTATTAGGTAATTGTTGATAACGAATATCAGTAATACGAGGCGCTTTTCTAACTGTCCTCTTATCGCTAAAACCTTCGAATAATACTTCAAATTTTCCCTGAAATTATAAATCAAATATTTGCTTCAATTAATAATATATTAATATTATTTTAAACTATATCTAAATTGTTTCAACAATATTGGAAATTACTACATTGCCATTCTAGTAAATAGCTGGTAATAAATGAGTTTGCTATAATTTATAAAACAAATTATAAATGACAAAATGGCCTAATTACATTTTATAAATGATACTATAAAACAAAATAACTGATAATAATTGAAAAATAATTAAGCAAAAAAAAAAACAATTAATATTAATGATTGAAATAAAATAAAGAAATAAATATATTTAATACAGGTGTGGAAATTTTTTTTGCAGCTTCATTCATAGCAATTATCCAAGCTTGAAGAATATCCGGTATACGATTCATATTACTGAATAACCATTCGATAATTCCATTTAACCAATCATTCGAATATTCATTGCTACTACTACTGCTGCTGCAATTTTAACAAATTAGAAAATTTATGTAATGCCTAAAATTTAACTTATTTAATTATAATTTTTTATAGCATCATCATATTGACAATAATTATAATTATGCATAGATTAACACCTAAAATATCACGACAATATTTCAATCAAATACTATTTTTGAAATGTATTTAAGAAATATGATACTACTAGACATAAATGAATATTAAAAAGAAAGAAATCTATTGATTAATTTCGGGTACCTTGGTGTAGTATGAGATTTTTTCATGGTATCATTTATCCCGGTGATTAATTCCGGTTGTGGTGCACCAACTTTAGTAAGCATAAAATAGCATAGTACGCCTACTATAAGCCAAGACACAATTAGCCATGTCAATCCATCCATGGTCTTTTTGTTTTTGATATTGCACTGCAATTAATTCCTTCTTCAATTATCAGTAATAATTGTAATTTAATTGTTCTCGAACAAGAAATATTTCGAATAGATTTTTAAACTAAAATTAATTCTTCTGTTTTATTATTATTATTATTAATTATAATTATAATTATTATTATTATTATTAATTATTACTATTATTTTCATACATTTTGAAGCAAATATTCGCAAATATATTGAAGTATCTATTCAATTAGGCTACAAAAACAATGGTAGATTGATTATAGAAATAGTAATAAAGCCACGATAAGAAATTGTAATAATGAATAATGATTGCACTATTTAACCTGTCTGATTGATTATTATGATTTTTCGTATTTCTTAATAAATATTATAATTTTTCGTATTTCTTAATAAATATTATGATCGTTCTTATTTCTTAATTTTATCAACATATATCGACTGAATCATTTTTACACATTATTCACTATTACAAAAAACTTCGCTTTCAAAATTTAACATTATCGATTATCATGACTAAGTATGTTAAGTGCAAATAATTTATTAAAATTTCAATCGTAAACATCCCACAAAAATCAACAGATTTAAATTCTGTCTAATTGCATTAAAGATTTCGGCATAGTTAACAATTATAAATTACATCGTTTTTATCATCATTTATGAAATTTCATTTTGGTACCTAAAAAAATTAAAATATGATATATATGTAGAGATAAGCATTTCTACTGATTATCAAATTTAATTATTCAAAGATTTACTTAAAACTAATATCATCATTTTTATTTCAAGTTTAAAATTTAATTTTAATATTTGGTAAAACATTTAAAAATACCAAAATTTTATATGTGCACATATCAATAATAGATATATACTTTGCACATCGTATGGAGCATTCATTTGTATCTAATTAATAACAGCAATGATAATAATTATTATTATTACTACTAATTAATAATTAACAAGAATAGTGGTAATAATAATTAGTGATAATATGATAATAACTGTAATAGTAGCAGTAATTAACAATAATAGCAATAATTAATAATGATAGCAGTAATAAATTGTAATAATAATAATAATGATAATATTAATAGTGATAATAATAATTATTATTAACAATAAGAATATGTATTTAATTAATAAAAGCAATGATAACTATTATTATTATTACTAGTAATTAATAATTAACAATAATATTAGTAATAATACTTAATGATAATATGATAATGATAACAGTAATAATAGCAATAATTAATAATGATAGCAGTAATGAATTATAATAATAATAATAATAATAGTAATAATAACTATAATTATTAGTAATAAGATTAATGATAATAATATTAATAATAATAATGATAATAAATGAACTAAATGATGAGTGAATGAATCATATAATTATCATATAATTAATAGAACTACTTGAAAGAATAATATAGTTGATAAGAATTAAGAATTTACAACATAATTAATAGTACTACAGGAAATTATATTTGAAAAGATAATATGGTTAATTAGAATTAAGAATTTAAAAAGTGCTATATTTAATTAGCGAAATGAACAACTAAAATTGAAATTTTTCAAAACGAAAAGTTATAATTCGTTGAAAATTGTTGGAAAGAATAATGATGAAAATTCTGTTGATGCATTATGTAATTCAAACTTTCACTAAGAAGTTCATACACAAACATTACAACATTTTTAAGCTTCAAAACTTACAGACACACACACACACACACACACAGACGCACACACATAAACATACACATACACATACACATACACATACACACACACATACATACACACATGTAGACCACACACACAAACATTCCGTTAACCATCTCTAACATATTCAATCAACATTTCGCCCCGATAAGCAATAAATACATGTAGTTTTTGGAGGTATTGAAGGATGAGAAAAAAAAAAGTATATTAAATTTAGAGATAAATTTTTAATTCAGAGAGAAACAGAAAAAAAATTTAATTCAGAGAAAAATAGAAAAAAATTGTCATTCAGAGATGAATGAAGAAAATTTTAATTCAGAGAAAAATAGTATTACGTAAAGAATGAAATGATTATATGTTGAGAAGGTGAAAAAGTAATAATATGAAATGATTGCATACTTTGTCGTCTATTTATTCGTCCAATTGATTCATTCAATAAATAATCATTCGCTTCCAATTCATCTTCTTCCTCCTCTTCCTTTTCCTCCTCTTCCTCCTCCTCCTTTTCCTCCTCCGCCTCCTTGTCCTCTTCCTCCTCCTCCTCCTCCTCTATTTTTTTATTCATCCTTTTTTCTTCATATCTATTTAATTTATCTTTTTTTTTAAAATCCATCATAACAACTATTCCTTTTCTTCATTTTACTTCCTCCTCCTCATCATCTACCATTGTTATTTTATTTCCTCATCCTCCTCCTCCTCATCCTCCTCTTCCTCCTCCTCATTCTCTATTTTTATTCATTCCTTTTCCTTCGTACCTATTCAATTTATCTTTCTTTTAAGGAATAAGATGAAGAAAAGGAATAGTTTACATACAACTATTCCTTTAGTAGGAATAGTTGTATGTAAACTATTCCTTTTCTTCATTTCACTTCCTCCTCCTCATCATCTACCATTGTTATTTTATTTCCTTTTCCTCCTTCTCCTCTTCCTCCTTCTCGAATTTTTATTCCTTCACATCTGTGTAATTTTTCCTTCTTTTTTTAATCCAACAATACAACTATTCCTTTTTCTTTATTTCACTTCCTCCTCCTCATCATCTACCATTGTTATTTTATTTCCTTTTCCTCCTCTTCCTTTATTTCCTTTTTCTTTTTGATTTCATTTGCTTCCTTTCTGCAAATTTTCAACAATTTAAAATAAATGAAAAAAAGACATGAAAAGTGGAAAGGAAAAGATTTCATTGAATGATAAAACTCTGACAGCAAAAATTCGAACATTAATCGATCATTCATTGTAACCTTTTCAGCTCAATCAATTTCTTTTCAATAATACTTATATTTTAAAATTCATTCAATAATTATTAATTAGATTAATTAACGAATGATTATCTTTTTTAATTAATTAATAACATTAATAATTATTAATTTTTTGTGAAATATTTAGCAAATGATTATTAATTAATAATTATTGAATGAATTTTAAAATTATGCATTTTTGAAAAAATTATTATGAAATATTTGACAATTGATTGTTTATTAATAATTATTTAATTAATTTTAAAATTATGTATTTTTAAAAAAAAGTTGATTAATATGAATTATTTAACAAACGATTATTAATTAATAATTATTGAATGAATTTTAAAATTATGTATTTTTGAAAAAAATTAATTATTATGAAATATTTGACAAATGAATATTAATTAATAATTATCTAATTAATTTTAAAATTATGTATTTTTAAAGAAAGAATGATAAAATGAAATATTTGACAAATGTTTGTATAAACATTATTATTTCCCTTCCTTTTTCGTTTTTTTTGTTCTTACTAATAAAAATTTAAAAGAAATTTTTTTTGTATAAAAAATTTTTTGGGAACTCATCTTTTAATAATAGTAATTAATTAATTAATTATTAGTTTTTTTAACTGCAAAATAATTATGAAAGGATTGTGATCATTCAACTGCTTCTTTTTTAAAAAGTTTATTTTTTGAAATTTGAAAATTTTTTTAAGAAGTTTATTTTTTATGAAATTTAAAAAATTTTTTTAAAAAGTTTATTTTTTTGAAATTTAAAAATTTTTTTGTAAAAGTTTACTTTTAAAATTTTTGATATTACAATGATAATATATGATGCAGCATAAATTGCAATCTAATGATTAATGATGATATATGTGTTAATCATTATCATTATCGTCATCATCCAAAGACATCTTCATCATCATCATCATCATCATCATCCATAGGCATCTTCATCATCATCCAAATGCATCTTCAATATTACATTTCAATACTACCGTACATTCCATACTCTATCTCTGATTCAACAATTTATTTCCCTCTGTCTCTCTCACCTTCTTTTTCTTTTTATTTCTCTCTCTTTCTCTCTGTATCTCTCTTTCTGTTTCTTTCACTTTTTAATATTCTTTTAATAATTCAGAATTCTCAGGCATAGCTTTGTTTATTATTTCATATAATTAATTGATAATCATGAAATTATAGTAATTTTTATTATTATGAAATATATGACAAATGCTTGTAATTATTTTTTCTTTCTATTCTGCTAAATTTCATAAGAATTTGCAAATTCCTAAAATAATTTTTTGAATATTTTTTAATTTATATTTATATATATATATATTTTCGGTTAATTTAGAAATTGCAGATATATTTTTTTTACTTAATTATTTTTAAATACAAATGTAAATATAAATATAAATAAGTATAATGTATGCATATATATAGTTCCTAAATTAATATATATAATTCTTTATCAAATTACTAAATTAATTTTTTCAATATTTTCTATTTTTGAAATTACTTTTTAATATAAATATAAATATGAATAAATATATGTAATTCCTAAATTAATAAAAAACTATATACCTATAATATATAATTCCTAAATTAAAAAACTTTATATACATATAATTCCTAAATTAATAAAAAAACTATATATATCGTATATATAATTCCTAAAATAATAAACTATATATATATAATATATAATTCCTAAAATAATAAAAAACTATATATATATATAATTCCTAATCAAATTCCTACAGAATTTCAACATTGTTTGAAAATGTGTTAGAATCATCAATTACAGTGTTGTGATGTCACAATGAGAATTAAATGGAAAAATGGCATGAATTAAAATGTTGGAACATTTTTCAAATTCATGAAACATTTTGGGGAGGCACATACACACACACACACACACACACACCCACGTATACAAGTATACCCTTGAAATGATAATGATAATAATAGACAAATAACCTTTATCATTAATTGTTGAAATTTGGTTTAATGAAAGATATATTGAACCATAGATGTTATCAACAAATTCTATCACGTTTCCTCTCAAAAAAATAGGAAGCAAACGGAGAAGAAAAGAAAGACAAAGCATTTTGCATTTGATGATAATTATGATAATCGTATCATTCCTCTGATAATCATTATTTACTCCGATAATTATTATTTTCTATGGTAATCATTAATTTCTTTGCTAGTCATTATTTTCTACGATAATCATTATTATCCTTGATAATCGATATTTCTTTTAATAATCATTATATCTTTTGATAATCATTATATCCTTTTATAATCATTATTTCTTTTGATAATCATAATTTTCTTTAATAACCAATATTTCCTTCAATGATCATTATTTCCTTTGATAACCCCATTATTCTCTTTGATAATCATTACTTTTCGATACTCATTATTCCCTTTCATAATCAATATATCTTTTGATAATCATAACATCCTTAATTAACAACCATTACATAATGATCACTATTTCCTTTGATAATCATCATTTCATTAATTTTTACCATTCTAATATTCATAAACAACTAAAATATATCGTGCAAAATCAAGAATTATTATTTTCATTTATCTAAAAAACAAAGGGCAATAAATGAGTAAGCAAAATGTGATGACAAATTAGTTTGTTTTATTTTTTTCGTTCGTTTAAACAAAATAACATTAGGATATTTTAGTCGGTGAAGTGAAGTGAAGTTGAAATGAAATTGAAATGTTCATCGTTTGTTACAGCAAATATTGCAAAAAAAACAAAAGAAGAAAAGGAAAATAATTAAGAGAGAATTTTTAAACTGTAATTTATTTATATATAGTTAAGAATGAAAAGAAAAGAAAGAGAAATTTATTTATATATAGTTGAGAATGAAAAGAAAGAACGATAAATTTAATGGTATATAGTTAAGAGTGAAAAGAAAAAAAGAAACGATAAATTTAATTATGTATAGTTAAGAGTGAAAAAAAAAACGATTAATTTAACTATATATAGTTAAGAGTGAGAAGAAAAAAGATAAATTTATTAATATATAGTTAAGAGTGAAAAGAAAAAAAGAAACGATAAATTTAATTATATATAGTTAAGAGTGAGAAGAAAAAGGTAGATTTAATTACAAATAGTTAAGAGTGAGAAAGAAAAAAAAACGACAAATTTATTTATACATAGTTAAGAGTGAAAGGAAAAAAAGATAAATTTAAATGTAAAAATTTGATTGTTTGATCAAACTTATATGCAAAAAAAAAAACCATAGTTCATAGGTCAATTAAATTTTTTATCCATAATTTTTATCCATATATGTTAAAATTTAAAATTAATTAAAACATATTAATTGAAATATATTATTTACTTAAATATATCTGAATATATCTGGTGATAATAATGTTATGATAAGAAAGCGGTGAAATTTTATAAGAATGAAATTTTTATCAAATTGAAAATATGTCAAAACATTAAATTGGTAGTAAACAAATTTTTGCCGTAATATCATTTGTCATTTTACAAATTTTCGTCAATCTTTCTAAAAGCATAATTTATTATTGAAATATATTTAAATGATCGAAATTTAAATTAAGCAAATTTTAAATGACATAAATTTTTGGATGAAATAACAATTTAAAATGATTTCATAAATCAAAGAATTAATAAAAGATTAATTAAAACAAATTACTGTACATAAATGATAGCTAATTAATATTTTAGGGTTATATGATAGCTAATTAATATTTTAGAACTATAAGAAATATAGTAACAAATATATAGGAAGATATTTATGATAAGAAATATAATATCAATTAAACTATAAAAAAAATATAACATCAATAGAATTAATTAAATTAATTCATTTTGATGATAATTAATTTAAAAAGTTTTTTGACAGTGTTTTTTAATTTTACATCGCAAATATTTGATAAACAAAATATTTAAAGATAGCAGTAAACAATAATAACAGCAACAAATTGAAATATTATGATGTGGCAAATTTTCAACATTTATGATATGCTATTTATAACTTATACGATATCAATCATAATGGAAGTGAATGGGAAAAAGTAACATCACAATTTTTAATTTGTTAGCAATGATAGCATTAAATAGAAAGTGATTGTATAAGTACTTTAATATGAATTAAATTAAATTAAATTAATTATGACTAATTACACCTGCAACAAAGAAAGAAATTTATTTGGATATCATAACATCAAGTAAAAATGATAGAATCATAGTATCACATTAACGAAAATTAAATTAATTCATTTAGACAAATTTCTTCTGTGAATAATATAATTGAATTTAATATGTAATTTATTACTGAAATAGTTTTGAATTGCATTTCAAAAAAGATATTAATGGAATAATTTTGGCATAAGAGTATTAAGTAATTAATAAAATTCCTAAATTATCTCACTAATTTATGCAGCATTTCACCTTTATATTTATTGTAATTATATATATATCAGAAAATTGTAATTATATATCAAAAATTCTTTGATTAAAATTAACTTTAATTAACACTATTTAATTAACACTCATCAAATGGTATTAAGAAAATGATCGTTAATAATTTCAAATTTGATATCAAATGATTAAAAGAAAATGGTCTTTTATAATTGCGAATTTTAATTATTTGATTTATTTACTTAATCAATAAATAATTAATAATGAATATTTTAGGGAAAGAAAAAATATATCAAATATTATGAATAGGAAAATATTTATGATAATAAATATAATGCCAATAAAATCAATTAAATTAATTTATTTTGATAAACTTCTTCTATCAATCAATAATTGATCAAATAATTACAAGAAAATGTCTTTTAATAATTTCGACTTGATTTATTTTTTTAACAAATTGATTTATTTACTTAACCAATAAATAATTAATAATTAATATTTTAGGAGCGGAAAAAATTTATATAAAATATTATAAATAGGAAAATATTTATGATAAGAAATATGCTATCAATAAAATCAATTCACTCTGACAAACTTCTTCTATCAATCAATAATTGATTTTGATAACAAAAATTTAAAAAAAAGTATTTCGAAAAAGAATGGAACTAAAAAAGGAATAGAAAGAAAATGATAAAATGTGATTAGAAAAGAAAAGTGTAATGAACTGAAAAAAATAGTGATAAATTCTGGTTCTTCTTAAAATAGTAATTAGCGAAAGCAATAACAACATTACAGTAACAGTTGAAATTTACAAAAACTATTTTAACAATAAAAATAAATTATTCATCTTCTGCTTGTAAACAATACTTGTAAACAACAACAAACTATTTTAACAGTAAGAATAAATTATTCATCTTCTATTTGTAAACAATACTTGTAAACAACATCTACGTGTAAACAACAACAATACATATTATATAAGTTCATAAATTGGAAATCGTAAAAATTATTCATCATATTGCAATGTTTAGTTCTGTATCATAACGTTTTATGATTTGGTTGCTTGTTATTAAATATTAAATTTTTCCTAAAAAAAAAAGTAACCACATCAGCTGTTCACTAATTAAATATCAAAATGGATAATAAATCAATTCAGTCAAATGCAATTGACTAATATCTGTGATAATGTTTTCTTAACTTATTTCTAATAATATCGACCTTTTATTTTTATTTCTTAATTGCTTAATACTGTATTTCCAATCTTCAGTTATTTAACGTATGCCATATTATGACTAATTTAACTTCCATAAATAAATTATATTTGATATTTGAATTCAGGTACTTAAACATTTACGTATTTAAACGACAATCATTTCTTACCAGTCATTACAAAGGATTAAAGAGGTGAGACGTGTAAATTTGCATCATGACTACAGTGAGATGTTGTTCGGCCTTCTTTTATTTAACTCATTGAAAATTCATTGAAGGCTGTTTGTGAGTGGACGAGCATAGCTTTGGGGAAATGTTAGTTGAGTGTTGCCTCGTTAAATAGTTTTGTTTTCCGCTTATTTTAGAGCTGATTTATTTTGCGATTTATTTATTTACTTGAAAATGCATTTTTTTTTTCTTTGTTTATTTGTTTATTTACTAAATTGTTTATTTTTTTAATTACTTATGCACTCCATTAGTTGTTTACTTTATTTGTTTATTTTGTTTTTTTTTTCCTCTTTTATTCACATATATTTTCCTTCATTTCTGTTACAGAATGCTTTACATTTTTTTTGACTGTTTTCATCAGGATTAAATTACCGTAGTTAATATGAAGTATCAAATAGCACAACGCATATAGTTGGAAAATGTAGTGCTCTTTGTTCAACTTATATAGATTGTATGATTATTTGAAAGTCAGACATTAATATAGCTTAGATAACTTCTCCTTGCTTAGATGATAATTTCTTTATGCTTAATAAAACGTTTAAATTTGCACGGCATTGCTATTGTCATTTCAATTGAAATGAATTATGATCAGAATTGAACCTTAATTTTTTCTGCTGGAAAGCAATTATGATGCTACTAATGATGTCATTGCTAACTACAGAAATAACTATTACTGATTTCAAATTGAAATAAAATATGTTATTCGAAGTAATAATTTGCAATGAATTATTCTATGTTGACTTGTGGTATCACGATTATTCGATAAGCAAAAGCAAAAATGTCAATAAGACGAGCAAACCAAAGTGAATGAGAAAAAAGAAAGATTAGAAAAAAGTGAAATAATAACACCGTCAATACCGGATCCATTACAAACAGCGCTGGAAAATTTACCTTTAATACATAATGCGGATGATAAGAGTTTACAACAAGCTACCATCAATGGTAATCTTTCCCTTTATTTTGTACTTAATTAAATTTTTTAATTAATAATCTGATTAAATAATCCGATTCCTTTTTTCTTTGAAATTTCATTTGAATTTTTGTTTATTTCATTTTTCATGGTAACATTTAGAAAAATTAAATTTTTTCATCCTACAAAAAATACTGTTGATTTTATTGCCATATAATTTGCTCGTTTTTTCCTATTCATTTTTTCATTTGTTTTAAATTTAGGCTTAATTATATTTTCACTAATCTGTTTATTCAATAATATTAAAACACCTACTTCTGTTATCATTTGATTTTAATTCAAATATCATTTTTATCATAATAATTTCAGTTCCTCTTTTTTTTTGTTTTTCATTTATCATTCCATCATTGCTTTTTTGTTATTTTTCATTTTATTATTAAATTTATTTAGGTTCATTTTGTTTATTCTTTTTTGCTTTCACTTATTAAAATATCATTCTTGTCATTAAAAGATTTAAATTTAAATTTTTTCAACAAACAGACACAACAAATATTTTTTCAACAGCAAAAGCAAATTAGTTTTTCCTCCATTTTTACCCTCATCAATTTCAAATTCTAAATTTTAGCTATAGTTGTGGTTTATTTATTTGCTTTTGTTTCATTTCTCCTCATTCGCTGATGGTGGTTGTCTGCTATTTTTATCCTCCTTTATTACCTGTTTTTTTTAAAACGATATATAGCTATCGCTGTATGTTTTTTTGTGTTTCACAAAGTAATATTTCTTTCTTACAAACGATAGCCACATTTCTTCAAAAAATATTTATAACAGAAACGGCAAAATCATATCGTAGAATGAATTGTCGCTATGAAAGTTGAAAGAAAATAGCGGCATACAAGATAAATGTTAGAATAAAGCTAACATATGAGTGAATTGATGCTTTGAGAATTTCTAAGCGAAATTTCTGCTATAATGCTTTTTAGCTTTACAACTTCAATTTTTATTATTAATAGAATACGAAATAAAACAAAATAAAATACGGTGTAATAAATTTTGATAAAATAATATTCATTGAATTTTGAATTCCTCTCATATCCTAATCATATCGTTAAAATTTCATCGTTTTTCCTATTCGATGCATTACACTCATTTGAAAAATGTAAAAACGATATCGGTGATTGTTTACCGATATTGATAAACATTCATCGATATTGTTTTACATTTTTCATGACATACAGTTAGATATACTGTGGATCTTACAAGCAACATATCGAAATATCGCTTTACAATAAATTGCTGCAAATAAAAATCAGTGGTATTTTATTAAATAGTATTAGATACTGGAGAATTAACTATTAAGTGTTGAGGAATGAAACACTCGAATAAGTATTGATTAAAAAACTAATTGGTGGATAATGAGAGTAGATCATGAGAGTTATCTTAATAGTTAGTTATTCTTAGTTTCCATCTAATTTTAATACTTGAATAGTAAAACTTTAAAACTTTCCACTAAATGTTAAAATTTGCTTATTCAAAAGATCTAATGAGCATGAAAGTGAAATAATTATGTATTCAATATCATTTCCAAAATTTCTATTTAATTATTTTATGATTTCTTCTACTTTTTCCGTTTCTTTTTCTTTTTTATTATTTTTTTTGCAGCGGAAAGTAACGATACGGAGGAAAAGGTATCATTCAAACGAGGCCATCGTCGTCTTTCCTCATATGAATCGGTACAGATTCAATTGACGCATCATCCGCGATCCCCAAAATTTCATCGCAATATCCGTTGGATAAATAACAATTCCTTAACTACATCGGGTTCTTTTATGAAGTGATTATTTTGCTAACCTTATTTTTATCTCTCAGCAAACTTGTTCTCATAGCTATCGATTAGGTTTTGTATCCGGTTTATTCTTTGTTATTATTTCTGTCTCTCTAGATTTTAACATAGTTAAAAAAGACGAGAGCTTATTATTAAAAATTTATGGATCATCCGCTCATTCACTTTATTTGACCATTATTAAAGCAACTTCAATGGAAATCAAATTCCTCTCATATTTTGTTTACAATAAAAAGAATCGGAAAAGAAAGAAGTGTTCACCCTCTTTGTATCATTTCCTTTCTCCGTTATTCAAACTGGTTATTTAATATGATTTTGAACGCAACGACTTCGTGCATCAGTAGCATTCTGCCTTTTCCTTTTTCTTATTCTGCCTTCTCCTTATACAGCTTATTATTTCATCCTTTTATATTATTTGTCCTCTAAACAAAATCCAAATTTGAATATTCAATTCACTTCTCTCTTTCATTTTATTCACATTTAAAAGATAATATATAATTATTTAATATTTTTATTAATCGAGAAAATTTTTGTACAATCATCCATTTTTTATAATTGGTTGTAGATTACAATCACGGCTATTATCAAAAATGAGGAAATCACCGTCATCCTCTTTCGATTCCAGCCATTTTTCACGCTCAATTTCTTTCAAAGATTATAATAATGTAGAAGGAGTTTGTAATCAACGTTCTGATAATTCATCACTTGCTAGTTCAATGACTGTTACTGCTAATGGTGTTATAACAACTACAACTTCAGCTACTACTGCCACAGCTCATGATTCTGCAATCGGTAAACGTATTGTACGCTATAATGTTTCTTTATATATCTTGAATTTTTTAAAACTTTCAGTATCTTAAAGTTCTGAGGGATTTCAAAAGGAAGTGTAATTTATTTACGGTATTTTCTCAAAAATTCTGTCTGGGACGTTTTATTGTCATACTGTGCCTACAAAGATTAAATGATGTTAGAGTTAATTCAAATGATATAAATTCATTGAGATAATTATCTGGTAAAAAGTAGATTGTAATAATTTGTTCTTACAAACGAATGAATTAATCAAAATAGCAATAAGGATTTAGTTCGGAATTTACATTGAAATCCCATAACACAACTTCTAATGAACGGGATTGCATCGGATAAGTGTTGATTCCTATAATCGGTTATAAAGCATTTTCAAATACAACTTAACAAACTTGTAAAGTGGTTAAAGGTGAGTCGTTGAGTTCGAAATGGAGTTCATTGGACCGTCGTAGTGAATTATCGGCTGGGATCACCCGTGACGATGAAGTTGATAGCATTGATGATGAAGATAGAAATAGCGATGACGGCGTTAATGTGGACACCATGGTTGATGATAAGATGCGGAAGCGAAGTAAAAAGGGTGGACGGAATGCATTTTCACTGTTGTCCAATAGCTTTGCAAGGTATGTTCTTCACAAGATGAGTCAACCATGAAGGATAAACTGGAAGCACCTTGGAAAAGGTGTTAGCGATCCCTTGATTGAAAATTAAAATGTAGGTCTAACTCACATATATTTCCTAAATTTTTAGCAAATTTTATACCACAATTAAAGGATCACATTTGATTATCTGTTGTACTTTCCAGATTAACTTTTTTAGAAAATTATTTTCCCGTAATAAACAACAAGAGCATCAACGCACAAGTTCTTGGCGAATATTTGGAAGTAAGCAGTGGAAAAGTAATGATCGAGGAATAAATGCTTCTACATCAACTGATGCATCGTGCAGTTCTGTAACTGATGATATATGCTGCTCTACTACCGGTTTGATTCTGGAAGATAGGCCAAGGTCTGCCAGATATTGACTGAAATTGAATTTTTCACTGAGTTTCAAATTTGTACTGTGAAGTCTGGTTTACGTTCCATTAGACATTCATACCCGATTGCTTATTGTATGATATCTTTTAATAGTAGATGAACTATGTGCAAAAAATGACTACATGACTATGTGTAGTTTTTCAAGCTAGCTTGATTGTCGGCAGTCAATTACTGGTAATAACCCATTAGCGCTGTTAATAGCTCAAACTGATTTAACTTTACCTGGCCATAAGATGCTATTCCTAGGACCTGTTTAATGGTTCCCAATTAACGTTCTTCGTGCTGTCCACTCATTAGCAATAGTTGATCATAACTGAAATTTTTAATGATTTAGGTAAAGATTTCGATAAGAAATGTTGGGAGTTAATTAAATTCGGAATTCCTCTTTTATTGTAGTACCCTACCAGCGAAATCAGTAGCAGAACAACGGCGTCATGAAGCGCAATATTTGGCACTTATCGAAGCAACTAAACGTCAGGAGGCTAAACGTTTACGTCAACGACAGCAACTGTTGGAAATAAAGCGAAAAGAGGAGGATGAAACGGCTGCCGCGGCTGAAATGTGGTGCAATCGAATTTTACCTAGCTGGGAAAATATGTACGTTATTTAACTACTTTATTTAATATAAGCCCGGCGTTTTGTGAGGTTTGATTTCTTTATTCATTTAAAGACATGAATTTTCTGAAGTGACGAACTCCTTTTTCTGTTCTAAATTTAATTTTACTAAGCATTACTTTGAGTTTTTTTTTGGATGATTTCTTTTAAATTCATGCCATTTGCTCAAATGTGAACAACACCTAAGTCATTAAAATGTTCGCATGTGAAGATAATTCAGTTACTAGTACTTCAATTGAACCTTGATGCTTAGGAATTAACTAATGCTTATGTTTCTTCTATGAATTACTTTTGAAGGGAATTGACGTCTTAAGTAATTCATTTCCTCCTTTTCGAGCTGGAAAACTTGTTGATGTAATAAATGACAGTTGGAATTGAAGTCATATATGTAATGCTGAATTTTTAAGAAATATGGCTTATTCTTTAAAATATTGCAAGCTTTTAACATAAGCACAACCTCGATATTATTCATGCCGTTTTGCTTAATTCACATGAATACTATTTCACTAGTTTCTTCCAATACGTCACTGGTTTGCAGGTTCATGTTTAAAGGTCCGAAAATCCTTGGTTACATCACTTTAATATATGCCTTATTTGCTTTCAGGAAAGATAGCAAACATTGTCGTGACTTATGGTGGCGTGGTATACCCTCAAAAGCACGTGGCCATGTTTGGTCCCTGGCTATCGGCAATGAGTTAAATTTAACACCGGGTGAGAGCCATTTATGGAATTTATTATTTATAGTGCTTGCTAGCAGGATGTAAACCAAATTCGAACTTGTATTTCGTTGCATGATTAATTTTACAGAATTATACGAAATCTGTGTTACTCGAGCAAGACAACATGCTTTTGCTACAACTATAATAGAACAGTGTGATGCTGATAGTTCCTCAGTTACTGGCTTTATAGGTGTCGATCAGCAACTATTCATTCCATCTATTTTTCCAAAAGGTTCTAAATTTCTTTGAATCCATTTTTGCATCTTGATAATTTATAAAGAGATATTAAGTAATCAGTTTTTAGCAAACTGTGGTATGGAAAGACCAATAGGACGTGAAAGTACGCTTGAGCTGATTCATTTGGATGTTTCTCGAACCTTCCCACATTTGGGTTTTTTCCAGAAGGTATTTTTTTTTGGTTTGAGAGCGTCTCAAAACTTGTGATGCTGACAAAATACATTAAAATGTGATAAAACAATTTCAGTTTTATTTATGTCTGATCTGAACTTAGTTTCTTATCTTTTGTATAATTTACCGATGACGGTAACTGTAGCTGCATTTGATAAAAAGATAACCAAGAATATATTATCACATTCATGGGATTGTTGGTTTAATGTAAATTTTGTAGGGTGGACCATATGAAGAGTTGCTTTTGGATTTGTTAGGTGCTTATGTATGCTACCGTCCGGATATTGGTTATGTGCAGTCGATGTGCTTTCTTGGCGCCATGATTCTTCTTCAAATACATCAGTCATATCAGTCGTTTCAGGCATTTGCCAATTTACTTAATCGACCACTGATGGTACTTTTACTTCTTTGTGAACCGTTTATAACGGAAATCTGAGCGTTCTGATTTTTTATGTTATGCGCCATCAAATGCCATCTGCTTATCCATATTGGCTTGCAGTCACAATTCATTGGCTATCCAAAAAGAACTTCGTTTATTAGAACTAAGTTTTTTTCACGAATATCTTACCTAAAAAATGTCTTTTATTAAAGAAAAATTCTTTCAAGCTGGCATTTTTTGGATTGCGACAACCTCAAATGACAGTCTATTTCATTGCATATGATCAATATTTCGAGCAGGAATTACCTAAGCTCCATCATCATTTTGATGTACTGGATGTTCGTCCCGACATGTATCTGATTGAATGATAAGTTATTATTTCTTATTAATTCCAAATCTTTGATTCCTGGTTGAGCGTTCAATTTTCTATTTTTAAAATCATTTTTCGGATTTTCTTAATATCGGCAGTGAATTGGTTTGGAATGCGGATTACTAGTCAGCAGTTTTTTCAGGATATATACACTTTATGCAAAATCATTACCATTTGATGTTTGTTGTCGTGTTTGGGATGTGTTTTTGCGGGATGGTGAACAGTTTGTATTTAATACTGCTCTCGGTTAATTGTTTATTTTTGTTCAGTGCATTAATCTTGTTGTTAAACATTACTAGTAATTCTATCATTTTTAATCAATTTAATACCCTCAAAAATTTTCTTAAATCTTTTCCAATTTATAACATTTTTCCTTCCACTACCGCCAATTCTTTATACTTTGCACATTCTCCATCATTTAATTATTCATGCTGCAAACACAGATGAAGGAAATTATTTATTCTTTCTGACAGTTATTGCATATTTTTATTTGATTGCTAACCCGTAGAGTTGTTTTGTTTTCAATATAAAAACTAGGGTTGAGCAGTTCATAAATATTTATATGTAATATATTTAAATTTGTAACAAACTAAACATACTTTGGTGATAATGCAGGTATCATGCATTTATATGAGTATGAGCTGGAAAATATGAACGACTTTGATGCTGTAGTCCATTTCCTTACGCATTTGCCGGAATCTATAAATGTTAATCAACTATTTGATGCTATTGAACCTTTCATAAAATCTTGCGGTTCAACTTCGGAGCATGGGAATGGAAAAAAGCGTACTTTTCAACAGGTATAATGATTTTGAGAGGTCACAGCGATGTTTTTATTTCTCATTAGCGATAATGCTCAACTACATATCCATTGAACTTTTAATTTCATGGACTCTTTGGAAGTGGTCATTTCATTTCATTATCTCAGTTTTTATGAAAACTGTACTGCTTCTGGAGCCATAAAATTGAATATGAGACTAATTTTTTTTTTCTCGATTGTGAAGTACTAATTAAGCGAATTTGATGTATTTAATTGCAGATTCATTCAGATGTCAGTGAACGCATAGCTCAAGCGGCTGTAATGGCCGATAGTAGCGGGAAATCTGGTTTGTTTTCACCCTCGATGGATACATTATGTCGAAATAGAGAGCCTTCTGTCCGTAAGCTCTATGTTTTGCTTTTCCAGTTTTACCAGTCTGTTGAATTGTTTGTTAAATAATCTCATGATTAGTGCTTAAATATCCCAATATTACTTCTTTTCATTAATTTATTTTACTGAGTTTAGTGAGCAAATAAGGAAATAATGTTGGCTCTTTTGACTGTTGTTACTTGTATCTTAGGGTTGATTAGCTAAAATCCAAATTAATTTTTGTGTGAGGCAAATTGACCTAATTGATTTCTTGGAAACATTTATCCATTGTCTATATAATAATATACAGGAGATTGTGGAGGAGAATCATGCAAATCTTTCGCGACAAACGACACAGCTTTATATAATGCTGGCGAGCAGCAAGCGGAAACTCTACGTTTAAATCTATGCAACATGAAAATGAGTAAAAGCTTGAGCGAATTCGTAGGTAATTAATTTTTAGCTTTTGTTCGAATTTTCAAGTTTATTACCTTTCATTCATCATACGTTTTAAATCTTCACTGCCACTTTATTTCATTCTCATCCGTTATATTTTTAGTGTCAAGAGGAAGACTTTTGAAATCTCGGAAATTTTGTCCTTTCAATATTCTTAAATAAATTAATAATACAGCTTACAAGATGTGCAAGATTAAGTTTTTATCTTCATACTCTTATCTTGCTCCCTCATCATTTTTACATTACTTTACAATGACAATTTAAGGTAGTAAGTCTTATTCCATTATGCAGTGTTGGTTTACGTCAATGATGCTGGGAGCTGCTAAAGCAGCATACAGCAAGGAATAAACATCAAAAAATTGAAATCTTCAAAATTTTAGTAAAATACAATTTCGATTTTTGATTTAAAATTTAGATAAACAAGCGGAATATGTTTATATAATGTATAAGTTATTTGTTTATGGTAAAATAAATTGTTGCAGATGATTTCCTACGAGGCTCATCTACAAGGAAAGACGATGTACATGCTGATGTTTATCCGAAGAGTAGAGCGCCTACTGCTGTTTAAATTGCTCGGAAGTCGTTGGTCATTAATATATGATTTTTGTAAATTTTTTTAGAAGGGGATGAATTTTGGGAACTTTCTGGAAGGAGAATGTATATAAATAAGGAATGCTTAAAAATCGATTCATGAAGCCTAGCCAATTATCAAATCGGGTGCCTAAAGAGAGAGCAAGAGAGAAAAGAAGCGATGAAGCGTGTTTCATTGCCCTATTCAATTATTACTAAGAGCAGTTGTGAGTGGTGTATATTGTTTTAATTAAATCATATTATTTATTGGATAGTTTCTAAGTTTGTTTACGGATACTTTTACTACATTCTTTTCTCTCTCTTTCTTTCTAAACAAATTTGACGAGTATTGTTTCTACAATTTGTATTGACATGTTTTATTTTACAATGATGTCGGTCATGAGAAATGTCATGATCGTTCTCTCTGTACCAAATAGTATTTATTTCTATATTAAAATAACTCTGTAATAGATATAACAAGTTTGTCTATCATTGATGCTACTTAAAATTTCCAAGAAATATAAATTGTTATCAATATAATTGCTCATCGTTGTTGATGTTTTGTATTGGTTTTCATGTTAATATTGATTAGTAACAGCGATTAAAATATTTGTATTGAATTGTTTTTATGACATATAGTGCAATAGAGATGATACTATGGATGCAATGGAATTTTTGTTTTTTGCTACATGTTTAGAAATGTTATATGACGTATATAATGTGACAGGTTTTTGTTTTTTCACACATTAATATATAACCTAAGATTAAAATGTTGCATGGAAAATATAATGCTTAATTATAATGGACGATTATTTTTCAATCAAAATAAATTATTCGTTGAATTTACTTTTTCTATTTCAAACTTTTTCGATAGAAAGAAATAATTATTAATTATTATTATGGAAATAATTTAATTAGAAATAATTTTTAATTATTTGTAATTATAACCTTTTTTTTTGAATTCAAAAAATATATTTAATGAATTAATTACTCGCTATAGTGCATTAAAGTTGGTATTTATATTTCATATTTCGTTAACAAATTTTAAATGTAAATTCAAATAAATGTTATTGATTTGTAATGATATTGTCATTTACAAAACAATCTGATAAGATTTAGCTATGCTCATTGATCAAGTGAAAAGTTCAATTAATCGAAAACACTGGGTTGAAAAATGAAAATGTAAAAGAAATGCAAGTTCCAGCAAAAGGTAAATCATATTTCATGTTAATTTTCGATATGTTTTCTTTAATAATAGCTTTAGTAGTAGTGTCGCAATATTGTCGAAACTTTGTCCTCAGTTAATAATAAAAGCACAGGTAGCAGTTATTTAAGCAAGAAAATTGCTTAATGAATTATTATTTTCTATTAGTATAATTTAACATTGAGTAATTACATTCAATACTGTTATTGTTTTTGAAAATATATCACTTTCTTTTTCTTTTTCAAAAATTATTTTCACAATTTATTTAATTATTCATTCCAGTGGATATTACAAATTACATTATATTTTATAATATTGTTTAATTCATATAATATTGTTTATTCGTTCCACTGCATATTACAAATCATCTAGTATTATATAATATTGTTTAAATCATATAATATTGTTTATTCATTCCACTGCATATTACAGATCATCTAATATTTCATATTACAGATCATCTAATATAATATTTAAATCATATAAATCATATAGTATTATATAATATTTAAATCATATAAATCACATAATATTGTTTATTCATTCCACTGCATATTACAAATCATATAATATTGTTTATTCATTCCACTGCATATTACAAATCATATAATATTGTTTATTCATTCCACTGCATATTACAAATCATATAATATTGTTTAAACAATTCTTTTCAATTAATCTTTTTTTGAATGTGAACATCTTACAAAATTACCTGCTATATGTGATATGCTATGTTTCTATCATATAATTTATAATTTTATCACATTTTATGGATTATCACAATTATACAAACTGATATGAATATTTTTCAATTATTAAAACTTTTAGTAATTTACTTTAAAATTTTATCTGTAAATTAAAGAAATTCTATTTAAATGTCAAAATATTAAGTTAGTCTTAAATTAGACTAAGATTAGATTAAAATTTTTAGTTAGATTAAAATTTTAGGTTAGTTAGATTAAAATTTTAAGTTAGTTAGATTAAAATTTTTATTTAACAAATTTACAAAAAAAAGGAAGAATTGCAAAACTTACCGTATTTTAGAGACAATATTTTTTGAAGATGGAATTGTTTTCTTTTTTACATCAAATATTTACTCAAAATAATGTGAAATTGAAGTAGCTGTTCAAATTTTACTTATCAAAGTAAAGTAATCTTGAGTTGTTTTTCAAAACAAAGATGTATAGTTGAAGGTTAATGACAGGTGAGATTGATTGTAAATGATTAATTTAACTAATTGTTTCTGAAATTGATCAATCAATGATGTTTACTTTTAAATATTACAGACATTTCTAGAATTCGATTTCTTCGCTATTTTCTTTGACTTCTTTTTATTCTTAAAATTAAAAAGTGAAATGAATCACATCAGAGCAACTGCCTCTAATATATTAATAAATGATTTCTTATGAATGATTCAGAAAATTATTCGAAATAGGCTTAAATATTGTCGGTAAGAAAATAGAAACTGCGACAATTTATAGCGACAACAAAGTTTGTTTTACTCCTCTAGCATAGTAATTGGAATTTGATCGATTTTTGGAAAGTATCTTTTGCATTTTGGTAATTGTGGAAATATTTTCCGTACAAAAAAATTGTTGGAAATATTTGCAGAAGTAATGATTGGCCAATAAAATTGAGCCTTTATAGCCTAAACAATTTTTGAATATTGTCAAGTGTTGTATGGGAATGAATTAGAAGGCCTTTTTTTGTTCATTAGTCCTAATTGAAGGCGCTATAGTCCGATATAATGATTCCTTCAAGATTTAGAGATTTTATGATTGCATCGAATATCAAATAATGATCGATTTTGGTAAATGCTTTCTAGGTTCTTTTCTATCTAATTATTGGTCAGCTATCCGATAAAATTCAATTTTTGTCGTTTCTCTAAATTCAATCGACAAATGGTTGATTCTAAATGACAATTTTCAATTATTGGTCAGTCAATCTATAGTGCAAAAATTTGTTTGAAATGATGAACTCGCTTAATCATTCGGGAGGATCAATTACAATAATTGATTTTAGGGTCATTGTCCATTACCGATAGAAGGTTATTCATTATCTTTTCAGCTTATTGTTGTCATTTTTTCCGCAGATTTTGTAAATTCTCGCTTTGGTATTTTTTATTGAAATAAAGAAAGTTTCAATCGGATATGACTTTCTTAATCTGAAGAAAAGTAAACAATGGAAGTTGTAAGCAAGTAAACAATAGAAGCTGTAAGCATAATTAATTTCCAATAAGTTTCAATCGGGTATCATTTTCTTAATTTGAAAAAGTAAACAATAGAACTGTAAACATAATTAATTTCCAGTAAGTTTCAATAGCATATCATTTTTTAATGTGAAAAAAGTAAACAACAGAAGTTATAAGCATAATTAATTTTCAATGAAATAAACATTAAATATGAAATAAGCATTAAAATGATATATTCAATTTTTAAAATATTAAATTTTAATAATCCAAAAAGTAACAATTACATCATCACTAACCAAAAATTCATTTCTTATATATAAGCAATTAAAATAACATATCTATAATAGTCAAGAAATAGTTGTCATGAAATAAATAATAAATATTAAGTCTAATTCTTTTCAATTATTTATTTACTTATTTGTTTACTTCTTCATTCCATCTCCATCGTTATCTTTATGTTTATTAAATGATTCATTCACTCAAAAAGAAGTAAACAAATAATGAATAGAATTTATGTTTATTAAATGATTTCCAACAAATAATGAATAGAACATTTTTAATAAACATAAAAATTGTTTACGAACATAAAATTGTTCTATTCATTATTTGTTTACCACTTTTTCCGTAATACTATAAATGAATTGTATGCTTTTGCCTTTCGTAGAAAATCTAATAATGCTTCAGATATATCGAATTCAAAAGAATACTACACTGAATATAGTTCATATGAGTGAAGTTCGAATTTGTTTAAATTTTTGAAATCGTAAAATTTCAATATGAATAAAAGATAGACGTTGTAAATTAATGCTTCTTTCTTTACAAACAACTTTGTTCCTCATTTTTTCTTCATTACTGTCATATTGGTTGATCGTAGTACTGTCATATTGGTTGATCGTAGTACTGTCATATTGGTTGATCGTAGTACTGTCATATTGGTTAATCGTAGCAACAACAGATTTAGAATTTAGCATTTTTTTAATTTAAACTTTTTTAGGAGCATTTTCTTTAGAGATTTAATATTTCAAAATTTATCAAATTTTCGATGATCTGAACAAATTTTCTAATCAATTGTTAAATATTGTAAAAACATCTATATATCATCAACCTTTCTGCATACATTACGACTTACTCCTATATTGTTATTCAATTGAAATAGAAAAACTAGTTTACCTATTTCAGTATCTAGTTAAATATTTGAGTTTATCTATTTAAATAAATTTCTATTAGCAATAAATAACCCTTTGAAAGGTGTGAATAAAAAATCTTATTAAAAATTGAGTTGAATGAAGAAAATATATTTGATAAAATACTTGTAGTATGTTTGTAGCAAATGTTGTTGTTGTTGTCGTTGTTATAATTGTTGTTGATATTTGATAAAATAATTGCAGTATGTTTGTAGCAAATGTTGTTGTTGTTGTTGTCATTGTTATAATTGTTGTTGATATTTGATAAAATGGTTGTAGTATATTTGTAGCAAATGTTGTTGTTGTTGTCGTTGTTATAATTGTTGTTGCGATTAGCAATATTAGAAAGCATTATCGAATACTATGCTTCTTTTTCCATTTATTTCAGAGCATAGTAATGATGGGAAAAAGGATTGTTGAATAAAGCCGTTGTTGTGAGCGGCAAAAATGTTCTTCTAACATGAAATGGATCGACTCTTTATACATTACATATTTGTTTGTTTCTTTCTTTCAGATTTTTTTCAACATTATTTTTTATCTGTTTTATCGTTTCTAAATTCTTAATGCACGTGTATATATATAATTGTTTATTTATTAATTTCTATTTTCTTATTATCTCTATTTTTGTCAAATATAATTGAAATTGTTTTCTTTTTTATTAATCTCTCAACGTTATCTTATTGTTTATTTATTTCCTTCTTAAATTCATAACATATAATAATCAAACAGTATACATATATATGTTGTTGTTTAGTTGTTTGTTTGTTTATTTGTTTATCTGTTCGTTATTAGTATTAAATGAATTTCTGTATTCTTTGAATTTACTTTTAATTCCAATATAGTTTATTGTCGAAATTGTTTACAATTCATATGAACTGAGATATTTTCATTGCTAATCAAATAAAAATGTCTTATTGTTTGATAATTTATCCAAGAATACTTTATTGTTCATTTAGGCTCACATATTGTTCTTTTTTAAAATTTTATCTTAAATTAATCTTAATCTTAAATCGTAATTAATCTTAATCTTAAATTAATTTACAGATCTAAAATTGTTTATCGATCAATCACATATAAAATGATCAGCGATTAAGTGATAATAAATCAAGATTCTGCGGAAATTTTCACATTCAAGCAAATAATTATTTGATGTAAAAATTTCTCGAGTACAAGCAAAATGATGAAATCTGCTCAATCTCATGATTCGATCGTATATCGGGTGAAATTTCGTCATATATCATCACGAAACAAATAACTAACTATTGGCTAAAATTTATCCGTTGAATATTGAAATTTCCACAATTGAATCATAAATGGTTATTACTGAAAATACGGATGAAATTATTTCAAATCGTCACATGCAAATATGGCGATTTGAAAAGCAATTTGATGAGAGAATATGGAAGATGAGAGATAAAAGAAATGAGAGCAAAAAAGAGAAATTAAATTGGAAATGGTATAAATTACGATCAATTCTATTACTACTATTAGTAGTTGTTGCGCATTCGCCAATACAATTAGTGACCGCTAAATTGAGTGGCGCTGATAATGGATATTGTGAAGCAAATAGCGGTTAGTATTAATTTTAATTATTTAAGTTATATTTAAACGTATTTAAACGTTGAATCACATTTCGTTACAATAGGGGAAAAACGAATTACAGTAGTAAGATGAACGGTAATAAATACAGTAATAAGATGAAATAGCAGAAACTCATTATCGTAAGCAAAATGAGTTGTAGAAAAATATTGTAACAAAAAACCAGGTTACAGTAATGACGATAAATACATCCAATTTATATGTTTTAAATGTTAATTCATTTTTAATTAATCATTATTATTCGTTCCATTATTGTCGTAAATTTCAAGCTTTCATTTTTGACACTTTGTTTTAAATCTATTGTTAAATTTGAACGAACAATATGGAACCGGTTGGAACAAATTTTTCCTCTAACCTATCAACTTTTGATTTATTCCAATTTTTTTATTGCTATCTAATTTATCTAATTATTCGCCTATTATTAATTATGCTATTTGCTCTTATACATATTTTGCTTTCATATTATTCTAGTTTTTTCTTATTACACGTGTGATATATTTTAAGTTACATTTTAGCACCATTATTGACAACGTCATATATTGTCACACCTGCATTAGCTGCACTTTTTCGCCGTACCTGTCGATGTGCACTTGACTGGCGTTCACATTTTTGCAAACAAATCGAACGATACAAATTATTGCTTGCTAATACAGAAATGCAACGGCATGGAAATGATCAATTACCGATTGTTTGCGTTTGCAGGTTAAAATTGCTTGCATTTACCAAAAATGTATATACGTGCTTTTTATTGCTGTAACATGTACTTCATTTCATTTGCATTTAAATCAGTGATATCAATATTATTATCATTATCGTAATCATCAGTAAATTATTGTATTTATTATAAACTTATTTACATTACCTCCATATACTTATTTATTTTAATTCATTTTAACTAACTGTAATTAATTTATATGAAGTTGCTTGAAATGAGATAATTGTATTCATATTCTATTCTCTTTATAGATGATAATATATGAAAAACAATGAAATCATTTTTCTTTTAGGCAGCTTATATCAGAAAATAATTGTCAACAATTTATGACACAATGCTATTTTACGCCTGAAAATCAGCATGAAAGGTTTATTTTCTTATTCATGTTGAAAATTGTAGTGAAAAATAGCGCTAATTGCTTCTTCATTAATCCTAATCTTTTATCAAACTCATTGATATAAATAATATTATCATAATCATTTTCGTAATCATCGCTAAATTATTGTTGTATTTGTTGTAGAATTCTTCAACAGTGAATTCTTTTCAAGTCATATTCAAAAAATGTATGCTTACTATTTGTAGGACAACACGTAACTGAACAACATCTATTAATTTCAACTTTTTTAATAGATGAACAATTAAATTATTATTATTGAAATTTAAATTTTTAGTTGTACTTGCTGTTTCAATCAACCAAATGCATTTTGCAATCAATTACAATGTAATAATGGTGAACCAATATTTGATCGACATGCAAATACGACATGCATTTGTCATAAACCAACTTTTTATCCTTACAGTATTTGTAATTATCAAAGCTCATTATTCGTTGATCAGGGAGAGGTTAATAATTGCATTTTAACAACAAATTTATATATATATATAATACTCAGAAAAGCATACAAAAATTTTTTCCATATATTTCTGTAGTTTATTTTCCAGATGTCTCTACAAATCATTACTGTATTAAGATTTATAAGATTACTGTAAGCAACCATAATATGAGAGATCATTTAGATTGTCGTATCTAATAATCATGATGATATACAGCACTCTAATTACATTAAATATCCACTACATGATTCATCGATGCATAATGAGGAATCATTGAGGCTATATGGTATACAAATTACACCTACCTTGGCTACTGTCACTATTTTAGGTATATTTCTTTCTTAGGAATTTATTTAAAATTATTTAGCGAAACAAAAACTAATAGCAATTTTATAATGAACCAAATTAATCGTAATAAAATCAATCATTCCCTTATTTATTTATCGCTATCGCTATTCGTTATCCTATGAATGAAATCATTTTCAAATGAACAAAAATTAATAAATTATTTAAATCATCATAGATGATTTTCTCGTTTAAAATTATCCCTTTTATAGGCTTATTGGGTGCAGTAGTACTATTAACTATGATGTTACTTGTGATACGATCATACCGTACACATCGTGAGCATCGTAATCGTGCAGCAAAGCGTGAACTAGCGCAATCGATATTACTCGAACAACGTGCCGAAGAAGAAAAATATTTACCGTAGAAAATTCGCTGTACGATTGATTTTACAAAGGAATTATTAGTCATAGATCTTTTCATATTCTATCAAATCTCTTTTTTTTTGAGAGAGAAATGTTGGAAATTATCAAATTGATTGTGTTGTATTTAGAAAGATGATAGAAAAAGATATTATCATTAATTATTCAATTAATTAAGTGGAAATTTTTTGGCAATAAAAATATTTTAGGTTTATCTTAACAAAGTATATTACTTCTTCTACACGCATATGATACGTATCGCACGTTAAAAACAAGTTTCATTTATTAAAATCTTTATTCATAACTCAAATACATTGCATATTATATTGATATATATATAAATAAGTTTTAACAAATAGCCACTGAACTTCTTTAGTTTTGGAAACATTAGAGAAATTCATCTAAATTTTTATTCTACATAAAATTCTACATAAAGCATAAAATTTAAAATTCTACAACCAACAATATTCTACATAAAACAAATATATACAAATTACAGTACAAAAATTACCATTTTACCGTAATAAGAAAAATTGAAACATTTTTTAACGTTGTAAAAAAAGTGCTTTTACTTTTCAAAAAAATTTAAAATATCATTGCGATATTAATATATGTATTATTTATCATATTTTTACAATTTTTCTTTTTGAAAAATTAAAACAAAAATAAAAACAAAATTGATAGAATTAATTAAACCTTAATTTTTACATTAATCTGCTACTGTAGTTAATGTGGTACTGTAGTATATAATCAATGAAAAACAACAAATTTACTATTCAATGAGGAATGGAATTAATTTTATGGAATGGATTAATCTTTTTTTCTTCGACAGCAAATCTTCTTTTATTATAAAATTTTATTTCAAAAAAAGATTTTCAAAATTACTACGTATATTTAATTCTATTGATTAATTCCATTAAATTAATTAAATTAATAAAATTTTATGGTGTAATTTCAAAAAAGAAAATAAAATAAATTTATAATGCATATATATTTTGCCTTAATTTGTACATTAATGTGATACTGTAGCAAATGAAAAAAACAACAAATTTACTGCAATGAAGCAGAATGGAATTAATTATATGGAATGGATAATTCTTTTCTTTTCGTCGCAAACTTTTATTAGAAAATTTTATTCCAAAATTCATTCAATTAATTAAATTAGTTGATTAAACAAAAAAGATTCTAAAATTCATTCCACCAATTAAATTAATTGATTAACCAAAAAAATTCCAAAATTCATTCCATTAATTAATTTCATTAAATTAGCTAAGCTAATAAAATTTCATGCGTAATTTCAAAATAATTAATTTAAAATGCATATATATTCATGAGTCTCAAAAGCATATTTGTTCTATCCCTTTAGGCATTCAAATATTTTTGTTTTTCAAATAATATTTTTCAAAAATTTTTTTGCCACTAATTAATTATAAAAGAAAACTTAAATGCAAAAATTTCCTTTTGTTTTTATTTAAACTCTTAAAATTTTAAATTATTTTTTGTTTAAATCTTGAAAATAGGTATTCATAAGATGATTTTTATTGAAAGAATTTTTTTGAATATTTAAAAAAGTGATCAGGGATTAATTCCTGATAGAACAAATGATTATAATTAATTAATTATGGACAAATCAGCATCATATAAATAAGAACAATGGATAACAATAACACGTAAAAGTTTAGCATAAAAATGGTTATTAGTTAAAACTTCCGTAATATATTTGTAATTAAGCATTAAAGCCTAAAACTTAATTAAACTTAATTAAAACTTAATTCATCGCGATTAACAACAAAATATGTTTTCATCATTTTTCCATTGTTTCTTACATTTTCATTTAACCGATTCGTTTTTGACATATAAATGAATGGATTAAATTTATTGCTTGAAATAATTATGCCAATTTTTGCAAACATTATAATTATGCTAATTTGTGCAAACATTAATTAGAAATAGGAATAAAATCTTAGGTTAAAAAAAATAAGCAAAATTAGCAAATCGAAAAATTTTTAATTATAATTTTAATTTGTTAATTATTTAATAGTAATCATAATTATGTATTTAAATATCATATCCATCTATTAACGCAAAACTAAAAAATCTCCTCATTCATTATTTTCAAATTTTTGAAACTTTAATTTAAATTCATAATAAATAAAAATTGAACCACAATTAAATGACTGAAAAAATACATCATTAAATATAATTATTTAATTACAATAAATTTATTACTAATTAACAAATTTCATGAATTGAAAAATATCCTTCATTTAAAGGAGAAAATGAAATTTTAAGCAAAGCGAGTAAGAATGGCTTTTTTTTAGGATCGAAGAAAAATGCAGAAAAATTGTCAATATAGCTTTTTCAAATATTTTTTCACGGATGGTAAAACTTTTTCAAAATTATAATTAAATTTAAAAATAAGAGAGAGGAAAAATTCTTTGAAAATTAAATGACAATTTCTAATTTAATTTCATTTTTCAATTTAATAAATCGTTTGGTTATTTGTCCTACATATTTTCGACCTGTTGCAATCTTAGGAAAATTTGCATCATTTTAGGGAATTTTTCAAAAAATGAAATTTAAAAAATTCATTTGCAATTAATTAACAGTTAGGGGTATTTTGTTGTGTGAAAAATTTCGAAGCGATTTTTTTCAATTTAAAAGTGAAATTAAACATTTTTCAACGAATGTTGAAAAATGTTTAATAAACAAAAAAAATGGTCGGTTAATTGTTTTTTCTTCAATTTTATAATTTTAAAAATTTATTTTCCAAATGGTAAAAAGTTTTTAACCGTTTCCAATGCTTCATTTACGACAGTTTTTGCTTTTTCAACATGTTCGGTTAAACCAAGTTGACCGATCAGACCTAAAATAATATAAGCGTATTTATTCAAATTTTTTCCTGTCACAAAATTTATTTGTAAATGAAAAGTTTTTTAGCAATTTTTTATTTATTCAAAATAAAGCCACCAAAAATTCTTCAATTATTATTAAGCTTTTTTTTGTTCGATAGATTAAATTACACAGGTAAGTAGGTGATTATAATAAGATACTTATTTACCTGTTTAATTAGCAATATTTCACTTATTTAAAACTTATTCAAGTTTCTAAAAATTCTTCAATTATTATTTCGTTTTTTTTTTTTTGTTCGACAGATTAAATTAAACGTTAGTAATTATAATAAGATACTTATTTACCTGCTTAATTAACAACATTTCACTTATTCAAAACTTATTCAAGTCTCTAAAATGTTTTCCAATTATTATTTCGTTTTCTTTTTTTTTTGTTCGATAGATTAAATTAAACAGGTAAGTTAGTAATTATAATAAGATACTTATTTACCTGTTTAATTTAATTTAACAAAACAAGATATGAAAAAAATGATTAATTAAATAAAATTTTAAGCCAAAATAATTACTATCGTCATCTTCCATTTCTTGTGCTATTTGTTGCGGTGTTTTCTTCAATGGACCAACGATACGACCATCCATTGATGTATTAAATGGTGCATTACCAATGCAATCTTCTTTCTTTTGAATATTATACTAAAAATAGTTAGGAATAAAAAATCAGAATTAATTGATAATTCAAAAAAAGAAATGATAATTCTAAGTTGTATTTATGTTATACGAAGAAATAGCTATGAATACAAAATAAGAATTAATTAATAATCGAAAAAGAAATGATAATTTGAAATTGTATTTGTGTCATACTAAAATAGCTATGAATAAAAAATTAGAATTAATTGAATGATAATTTTAAATCGTATTCGTGTTAGAAATTATTGAGCTAATTTTGATACATAAAATAAACTTAATAAATTACTTAAATGATTTCCTACCTTCGAACGAATATCTTGACGCATTTTTTCACGTTCACGTTCCATTTTACGATGACGTTCTTTACGTCGTTCTTCTTGCTCCAAACGTGCTGCAACAACCTGCAAATGAACGCTTTTGTTGAAGTTATTTGAATTTGATAAAATAATATTGTAGAAATGAAAATGCAAACGATTACTAAATGCTATCACAATTTAAAATAATTAATTTTACCTCAAAATACTACTTTTAATTTTGTCGATTCAAAATTATTAATTCCACCTCAAGCAAGTAAATTGGATGGTGAATACGATATATGATAATTTAAATTGTATTGATGTTATACTAGGAAGAGCGAATACGCGAAATGATTATTAAGCAATTCTCTAAGTACCATAAATTGTCAAATGCCAATAGGACTTAAATTAAATGACCTAAATTTACCAATAAGACCTAAATTTCAATTAAATGTAGACATCAAATCCTGGTTATTTTTTTTGATGTAAAATATAGAAAGTTTAAAATCGAAATAAGAAGTAAAATTTAAAAGTTGTACTTCCGGATCTTCACCAGATTCTGTCTTTTCGCCACCTTCACCATCTTTATCACCGGTAAGTTTGTCGATTCCACCTATTAAATATAAGCAAATGTTAATTTGCATTGTTAATCAGGATTATTGCCAGAATACATTTACGGCTGATTATTTTACAGATTATTCATTCTGCTATACACATAACCTCAAAATATCAAAGATTAAATTTCACCCTAAAACAATTACAGTTAAAAATTTCACCTCAAAATAATAACACGTAAAGAAGTTCGATGAATGCTAAAAGGAATATTTTGAAATTTCATATAAAATTTCATACCTTTCATTTCATTCAATTTTCCACCAACCATTTGTTTCATAATAAAGCTTGCCATTTTTCGTTTCCAATTCCTGAATTTACCAATAAGAATAATTATCCTTAATGTATTTCTTTCTATTTCAAGATTTTCGAAGATTTCCGTGATTTTCGTAATTTAAGATTTCCGTAATTTTTTGAATAAAATGAAACCTTTTTGTCTTCGTTAATTTTTTTTTTGCAAAATTTATTTTAATTTGAATTTCTCAATTTTTACGATAACTTTTCTCAAAAGTAAACGATGAAAATTTCGTTGAAAAAGAACGAATGGATGAACGAAAAAATTGCTTTAAATAATATTGTACTAAAATTTAAAAATAATATTGCAGTTAAAATCTTTTTTTCCTCTTTTTATTTCGTAATGATACGACGACAGGTGTAAAATGGATGAATGATGAATCATAAAAGGTTGAAAGCAGTTAGTGAAATGGAATGAATGAATGAATCATTTGAGTAAATATTATTTGATTTACTCAATGGATTCTGATGCACAAATAGAATAGAATAAATTTTAAAAAAGGAAGTTATGATGAGGAATGTAAAATAGATGAACGAAGAATCATGATTCTGATGTCCAAATAGAATAGAATATGTTCTAAGAAAAAGGAGTTAAGATGAGAATTGCAAAAGTGGATGAATGAAGAATCATAAAAGATTTAAAGTAATCATTAAATGTAATGAATGAATCATTTGCGTAAATTTTATTTGATTTACTCAAAGGATTCTGAAGCACAAATAGAATAGAATATGTTTTAAGAAAAAGAAGTTAGGATGAGAATTGTAAAATGGATGGACAAAAGAATCATAAAAGATTTAAAGCAATCATTGAAATAGAATGAATGAATGAATGAATGAATCATTTGAGTAAATTTCATTTGATTTACTCATAGGATTCTGATGTACAAATAGAAATAGAATATCTTTTAATGAAAAAGAAGTTACGAATGAGAAATATCTGCATTGCATAAATCAAAGAAATAGGCAGTAAAAAAAGAAAGAACGTTGTTGAATCGATAGAAATTTGAAATGAAATTTGTGGGAAAAAAAAAAACGAAGAAGATAGAAAGTAATATTTTCTTCTTGCATAACGAGACAAAACCAAAAATTCTTCGTGATAAAAAGAAAGTTAGTAAAAGTTAAAAAATAAACATAGGCATGCATTAGTTGAAATTATTGGCAAACAAAATTCTTCCAAAAAAAAAGGTTGTCAGGCATAAACTTTAAACCAGCAAATAGGCATTAGTTTAAATGATTTTTTTCAAAAAAGGAAGGAGGAGGAGGAGGTGGAGGAGGTGGAGGAGGTGGAGGAGGTGGAGGAAAAGTACATGAAATAGCACACAACATTTGTCCATTCAATTTTTATTATTTCAATCGGATAACGACAAGGAAAAAGATTAAAACGAATTAATTGAAATACTAATGTGCAAAATATTTTATTTTATCGCAGCATACTAATATTGCTTTATTTTTCACCATGGAATTTTATACAATGCGAATTTATTCAAGAAAAATCCTAAATAATTATATTTTGTAAATTGTAAATTAAATTTGTAAATTGTAAATTTGTAAATTAATTTGTAAATTTGCAAATTAAATATGCAAATAATTTCCAATCAATTTAGAAATATATATATATATAATCGATTCCCAAATATATATATGATATAATCAAATATATATAATTATATATGTATATATAATTATATAATTATACATATATATATATGTATAATCGATTCCCAAATATGTAATTAAATTTGTAAATTAAATATCCAAATAATTTCCAATCAATTTAGAAATATATGTATATGATATAGAAATATATGTATATGTATTAATTCACAAATATATAATGGATTTTATATTTCAATTCGAATAATATCTGCGTTTTCATTTTATATGTATTTTTTTTAAAACAAAGGATAAATTATCAATTTTCAGCTATTTATATATGTATCTAATAATTTCCAGGGAATAATCCCAAATAATTAATTAATGGAATTTCTTCAGAGATTTTGTATCCCTTTAAATTGAACATACCATATATACATAATCGATTCCCAAATATGTAATTAAATTTGTAAATTAAATATCCAAATAATTTCCAAGCAATTTAGAAATATATGTATATGATTAATTTACAAATATATAATCGATTTTAAATTTCAATTCGAATAATATATACGTTTTATTAACAAAGGATAAATTTTCAATTTTCATCTATTTATATATTTATATTAATTTCCAGGGATATGTATTTGAAATTTTTAAATTAGAATCTCTAAGACGCATCTTTTCATATCTTGCGAATTATGAATGGTACTGAGTTATAAATGGAATGATTCATTTAAATGGAATTTGTTAAGGGATTGAATTTTGAATTTATTTCTGTTAACGAATTATTCTTGATTGAATCTATTAATCAAATCATTGATTTATGATATTGAAAATTCAAGTCAAATAAAAGAGAGTTAGTGTTGACAAGTTTATTTAATTTCTTCATTATTCACTTATTCTATTTCCGTTATTTAAATTTTTATTAAAATGATAAATTCAGTAGTAAGGAAAGATTTTCCCTTTTTACTTTTTATAATATATATAAGCAATGGATTATCGGAAACTTTATAGTTATATTTATAACTAATCAATTTACCATTTTACTTCAAATATTGTGCAAATTTCGAATTTGTAAATTTATAATTTTATAGCTAAAACAGTAAGTGATAATTAATGAATACACTACATTATCATTTAATAAATAATACTAATTAGTAAAGCAATCATTGTTTATCAGTTTATTATTATTATTATTATAACATATAATGCGAATATTTTTCTTAATTAGTAACGATAGGTAAATCGAATTCTTCCTATCGTGCGAAATAATATCCAAATACCATTTGCGATATCATAAATACTTAACGATCAATTGATAAATTCTCATTGATATTTTAAATTTTCAAATTTTGTTGCGACAAAACATATTATTCAATAGTTAATTTTAAAGAGGAATAAAACGATAAAATAATAATGATAATAATAATAGTAATATATAATAATAATAACAATAATAATGATGATAATAATAATAATGATAATAATAATAATAATAATAATAATGCATACAAAAATTAAAATCATAAAAAAAATTGTAATGATTCGACGAAGAAATGTTTATGGTTGAATAAAAAAGTGTTCACGATTTGATAACGAAGCAATTATGGTTCGATAAGATTTGATAACGAATTAATGATGATTCAATAAAAAATAAATAAAGATGATTCGATAGGGAAATAACGATAATTCGATAAAGAATTAATCATAATCCAATAAAAAAGTAATGATAATTCGATGAAGAATTAATTGTGATTCAATAAAAAATAAATAAGGATGATTCGATCAAGAAATAATGGTAATTTGACAAAGTATTAATCATGATCCAATAAAAGAATAATGATAATTCGATAAAGATTAATCATGATTCAATAAAAAAAAAATAAAGATGATTTGATAAAGAAATAATGATAATTTAATAACATATTAAATCCAATAAAAAAAATAATAGTAATTCGATAAAGAATTCATTAATCGTGATTCAATAAAAAATAAATAAAGATGATTTGATAAGGAAATAGTGGTAATTTGATAAAGATTTAAATCACGATCCAATAAAAAAATAATGATAACTCGATAAAGAATCGTGATTCGATTAAGAATTAATTATAATTGATAAAGAATTAATTAAAATTCGATGAAAAATAGGTAAAAAGAGTGAAAGCATAAATAGAAAACAATCAATTATGTTAATTACTCTTTTTTCCTAATTAAATAATGAGTAAAACTTTTCAATAATTTCAAACTTTTTCAAATATTATCATCGTATTGACAACCTTTTATTAGTTGACAACCTTTTATAAGTTTTTTTTTAATTCAAAAAACTTTTCTTTCTTTTTCTTTCCATGAAAAAAGTGGTGAACAAAGAGAAAGAGAGAGAGAGAGAGAGAGAGAAAAAACGATTCGTAAATTTTGCTTATTTTGACATATGAATAAAAACGTAAGAAAGAAGTTGAGCAAATGGGATGAAAAGCCTATTCATTCATCTTCAATGTTACTACTGCTTCACATGCCTTAGTTTAAGACCCATTAGGCCAGCAAATATTCAACTCAATAGATAAGAAGAGTGGAAAAAAAATAAGTGAATAAAACGGATAGAAAGGCATATATAGACATAGATAAACGAAATTATAGCCTCGTGTGAATTGAGTGTTTTAAAGATCGATTTTCGGTTCAAAGCCTTAAAGGCGATGAAATTCGTCGTAAAAGTATATATATATATGCCTGTGTGTATATTTATGTATGTGTCTGTGTGTGTGTGTGTGTGTGTGTGTGTGTGTGTGTGTGTGTGTGTGTGTTTGTCATGAGAATTATGGGGATATTAAAGTTGGGAACATTTAAAAGTTTAAAGAAGCATGAAATGAACAATGAAGATAATTTTACTTGCATCATTAATAGGAATGATTTAATTTAATAAAGTGATGACTCATTAAATTTAGTAGATATAATGATATTACTGAATCAATACTAAAAACATCAAATTTCCTAATGGATGATTTTAGGTACGACTTGATGATGCTACGACAAAATATTGGAGAAATTTGCTGAGCGTATCGATTTCAAAATAGGATGTCAAGATTTTCATCCATTAGTCGGCAAGCATTAATAATAGGAATAGCTGACATCATCATCATCATCATCATCATCCATTAATTAATGGATATTCACATTTCTGAGATTTTAGAATTTTAAAATTGATTTTTTGTTGAAAATTTCAAATAAACTGCCATGAAGTAAATAAATAATGACAGATGAGAAGCGAAAAAAAGAAAGGAAGAAAATTATGTATCACCGATACATTGTCGTTGTTTATGGATCAGCTTGATATCCGCGTTACGTTCTATATGAATTATATGCTCTTTAAAGGAGGCTTATGTGTTATTTATTATAAGCTCCACTAATTGGATTCATTTATTCCTTTAACAACCATAAAAATGGTCTCAATAATAAAATCGTTTTAAGGTGAAACTGAAACTAACAACCTTTCATTCATGTTTACGAAGAGATTTATTACGTTTAGGTTACATTTACTATAGTAACGGCTATAGTTATCATGGAGCAGATCGCTATTATTTAAATCCTAAAATACTTCTATAATCCATTCTTTCACATTAGCGAAATGATAAATATATCAATTGTGGTTATAATTATTAAATTAGAAATTGTCGCAAATAATGAAAACGAGCTACATGATTCAGTAAAAGTTTGCATAATAGATTTTAATTATATGCTTTTTTAAACAAAAAAAAAATCACTTTAATTAATTAGTTACTAAACATAACGTAGATAAAAAAAATTAGAGACCATTTTAATTAGCAAATAAGTTAACGTTGCATATTTTTGCATAATAGACTTTAATTATATACTTTTTTAAACAAAAAAATCACTTTAATTAATTAGTTACTAAACATAACGTAGATAAAAAAAATTAGAGGCCATTTTAATTAGCAATTAAGTTAACGATACATATTTTTGCATAATAGATTTTAATTATATGTAATTAAGTTAACAAAACATATTTTCAAAGTACTCTTTTTTTTTTGTTTGGAGAATTATATGATACTGTACGGATGGAATGGATTGTTCGCTTGAATAAGCTAAGGAAATTTTAGGTATTAGCAAATTTTTCCAACGTTACCGAAATTTTACGTAGCAATTAGTCGAATAAATAAGTATATGTATTGATTTTTGCAGTGTAATGAAAAATTTTATATTTTAAAATTTTATGATATGCAAAATTTTGCTCTACACATATTGGTCAGTTTTTCGGGTACTGTTGATTTCTCAATGATAAAGTCTATGTGATTGCTATTATCGTTGAAAGGTAACATTAAACATTGATCATCGATGAAATAAATTAATCTCATCAAAAATTTTACTGAAAAAAAAGGGATTAATTTAAACAGCTATGAATCAAAGGGAAATTTTGGAATTCGAAATTGGTTGCGGTAAAATGAAAGGGAAAGATGACGAAGCTAAGAATATTATTTAAGCAATGTTATTTGAATACAAAAAAAAATTTTATTGGTACCCGAAATTAATTTCACTTTAATTCAAAAACAAAATAACTTATTTGAAATCAAAAATAACTGGAAGTAATTTCATTCCTTCATTTTATTAGGTACCTAAAATTAACTTCACCTTAATTCCGAATCGAAAATGGGAGGAAATGATTTCATTTCTATATTTTATCGGTAATCATTTTATTCACCTTTTTTTTCAACTGCTAATTTTAACTTCTCACCTCTATCTATCCAACAATTTTACGAACTAAAAATTAAAGTGAAGAAGAAGTTGACAAATTTACATACAATGATGCTCAGCATATTATCCATTCACCATCATACACAGTTTATAGTTTTGAAAAGAATCAAAAGTTCGTTTGATCGATCCATTTAATCTTTGCATGATATTGATAAATGTAAACATTGAAAAGTGATATTATGAACTAGCTGATTTAATAAGTGACAGTGCCAATTAGCAAATTTTCAACTTATTGAAAAGTTTTGGCGAAATTTTATTAATGAATAATTAGCAATTAATGAATATTTCAATTCGATACATTGAACAGTTAAAATTTTCCGGCCTAATCATTTCTTAAAACTATGAATGAATATAGTCTCACAAGAACAAATAAATTAATTGAATCTATGATAAGTTCTTTGTTGTCTAATCTTTTGTGCAACGCATTCAAAGCTAATTTCTAAGCGATAATTATGCGGACGACATTTTTGATGCAATAAATTAATATAAAATTGAAATATTTGCGGTACTGCCTTGATCTATCATCTATCATCGAAATATGCGTGGTACTCCCCTGATCTATTAACCATCATTGAAATATTTGTAGTACTCCCTCGATCTATCATCTATCGTTGAAATATGTGTGGCACTCCCTTGATCTATCATTGAAATATCTATGGTATTCACTTGATCTATCATCTATCATTGAAATATTCGCAGTACTCCCCTGATCTATCAACCATCATTGAAATATTTGTGGTACTCCCTCGATCTATCATCTATCGTTGAAATATATGCGGCACTCCCTTGACCCAACATCTATCACTGAAATACGCATGGTACTTCCTTGATCCATTTTATCTGACATTGAATTTTCAATCCTAAAACGAGTGCTACTATCGAATAAGACAATTTCTCACCAGATAACTAAACTTCCATCAAACGATAAGCAAATGTTGATTGGTAATTTACAAGTATTAAGCAAGCAGTGGTCACGTAATAAATCAACAGAGTACGACTTGTTAACTTATCATGATACAGTTAATGGAAAAATGCAGCATCTTATATGCTAATTAATTTTTTTCTCTCACTTCATTAATTTTCAAAAGCTTTCATTCTTGTTTAAAGAAAGGAATAAGCAGAGATAATAATTATTTAATATATTGAAATTTAATTACCATGAATACATAATTAATTGAAACGTTGTGATATTGTCTCGCATATTAATTCAATAAAATTATATGAAGCTAAATTTAATTTCATGTCATTCTATTTAATCTCGCTCTTTCTCCTATAAGCCCAAAGAATACGACTAAACAGAGGTATACTTCATATGTGAGCTTCTGAAGTTTTTGTTTTAAAGATTTAATAGATTTATTTGAATACACTATAAATAATTATTAGATACAACAAATCGCTTAGGATTGGACATTTTTTGAGCTTTCTTTGACCTTTGACCCACATATGATGATGTTGATGTCGTTTGTTCGCTTTTTACTGCAATTTCTGTTGAACTGAACAAAAAAGAAACAATAACTTAAATACATGAACCGACAGATAACCTTCTGCTCGTATCGTATCTCTCTATAGTTTCTAATTTCTCACCCCTTAAACTCTACTGTTATATTAATTATTCAATAATTACTTTCAACGATTTTTGTTGAAATTGGAATAAACTTTTTCAATCGCTAGTTACAACAAAATAATTACAGTTTTCTGCGTACTACGCCAAAAGTTTATCTTTTTTCTTTTGCAGAAAATAGTATGCAATAATATTTTCAGCAAAATAAAACTACAATTCAAAAAAGAAAAGGTTAAAGATTACTGAAACGGAAAAGTAACTAATTAAAAAAGATCAAGAAGAGAACAGAGCATTTGATATAATATAAGTAATAAGTCTCCTAAATTAAATTCTGAACGATCTAAATTCTAATTTTCATATTTATTATAATCGTTTTAGGCGCATTCTTTTGAGGTTAGCTTATAAATTCGTATTACGTATAATTTAAAATTGACAATTTGCTTAATTATTTATTTAGTTTACAGAAATGAAACTTTTGCAACATTAAATTTGGGAACACTTAAAACTTTAAAGAAAGTATGAAATGAACAATGGAGATAATTTTAGTTGCATCATTAAAAGGAAAAATTTAATTTAATAATGTGCTGACTAATTAAATTAAGCAGATTGATATTACCAAATCAGTACTTGAAAATAAATACTTAAAACATTAAATTCCTAATGAATGAATATAGGTATAACTTAATGCTACGACAAAATATTGGAGAAATTCGGTGAGTGTATCGATTTAAAAAATAGGATGTCAAGATTTTCATCTATTAGTCGGCAGCATTAATAATAGGAGTAGCTGACATCATTCATCATCATCATCATCATCATCCATTAATTAATGGATATTCACATTTCTGAGATTTTAGAATTTTAAAATTGATTTTTTGTTGAAAATTTCAAATAGGCTGCAGTGAAGTAAATAAATGATGACAGCTGAGAAGCGAGAAAAATAAGGAAGAAAGTTGTAAAACAAATGATACATCGTCGTTTTTATAAATCAGCTCCTTTTTTTATGAATCAGCTCAGTTCATCGATTTTAAATAAAATGTATTTTGAAGACCTAATACATGAATTTTAAGCTCTAAAATAAGCTTATATGTTATGATGTTATTTTTATAAGCTTCATCTTTAATAGAATTTATGCATTGAACAAATGGGAATGAGTAATGGTATTGAGTGAATGATGAAAAATGCAGAAATTCCCAATACTTTTAATCAATTCAGGTTTATATATTATCATATATTCACGTAAAAATATTATTCAAAAATAATTGGAAATTTAATCAAAATAAGCTATATTAAAAATTCAATCAATAACAAATCAAAAAGAATAGCAAAATTCGGAATTTTGCAAATATGAAATTAATTACTGACGCTTCAATTATAGGATCTTACAAATCTAAATTCGTCACATTCTTTACTTTCATAGTTTAGACTGAGACAAACACTTTTACGTCAAAATTTAGGATGAATTATTGACCTGATATGGTCATATTTACGTCAAAATTTAGGATGAATTATTGACCTGACATGGCTGATATGGTCATATTTACGTCAAAATTTAGGATGAATTATTGACCTGATATTTCGAATAAAGTACTAATATTATCACTGATTAAGTTTAACTATTCAATAAAGCCAAATAAATGCAATAAAAAGGGCCTAATCATATATTAGTTTATCATATCATATTTTCAAAAATTTCTGGAGGAGAAATTTAACTTATTCAATGCACTTTTATCTTAACTTATTTTAAACTTATCCCCCGTATACTCTTATTTTAATTTATTTTACATTGGATATTAATAACTAATTAATTAATTATTAAATGTCAATTAATTATTAATTAATTAATTTATCTTATTCTTATCTTTGCTGAAAGAGAAAAAGTGTTAAATCTGCTGAGATAATTTCCGAAATCTTAGTGATACCACAGCCTACTGTAATAAATGAAATGTTACAGAATTTATTAATAAATTTGTAATTATTTTCCGATAAAATTAAGAAAATTATACATTATGCAAATCGAATAAAATTACCTGAAATAAATTAAAAACAATAAAAATTAGATCGATAAGAGGAAGAAAAGTGCTATGATAAAAATTAACGGCAAACATATTAATGAATTAGTAAAATACATATGATATCATGAAAGAATTATAAGTAATAGAATAAGAATTATAAGAATCAAATGCTTCTGTGCACAATTTCACAATGAGATTCTTAAAACAACAATAAAACATTCGAAGGTTAGTTCGTTTAAATTTATATCTTCGAAACATTAAAATAGAAATAACCAAAACATCAGATAAAAGGCAAAAATATTGATAAAGCAAAGGAAAGGAGGAACGAATCATGATTTGATATTAATGTTATCAATAAGTGCAACACATTGTATCGATGCACATCACCGGACATCCTTCGGCTAGCGGAATACATGATTCTGAAGTTGTACACTGTAATCCAATAATACGTCCACCATTTGGGCATTTCTGTGGTACCTTAAGAAAACGATTCATTTCATTCCTTTCGCTGTTAAAAGCACAATTGCTAAAGCCACTTCATTTTGCATTCCGGCGAAAAATTATTCATCAAACGAAACCGCAGATTTGAACGGTTTGAGAATTTAATACTTAAATTGTCTCGAAATTAGGAGAAAATAGGAAACGAACCGTACAACAAACTCCTTGTAAACAAGCGACAGGTTCTTTGGTGAATGGAAGACATTGTTGGGATTTGATGCAACCAACTACCACGGCTATTCCGCCATTACTGCAAATTAATGAAACGGAATATGGCAGTGGAGTGGAATAGTTTGATTTGACACAGCATGCACTCCTAATGCAGTCAACCGGATCACTTGTAAAAGGTTTACATTGTTGGGCATTGGAGCAACCCAAAGCTATAGCATATTCACCGACAGGACACTTGAAATTAGCCAGTTCATACTGTGCCAGAACGGTGGTTACTAAAGAATAGAACAAAAATTGCATCCTTCCTCACTGATACCCTCTAAAATTTCATTGCGTATGTTTTGCATTCCGACTGAAAAGTTATTTATCGAGCGGAACCGCAGACCGCAATACAAATATTGGCCAACACCATATTTTACGACTGTGAACTGTTTGTCAATTTACAAACAATGAATATCACTCATACTCGTTGTTGTAAAATATGTTCAATTCCTTTGTGAAACAATAAAGGATTAAAGAAAGAAATCTGAAATGCTATTTTAGGTTATTCCATGGCAATACCGTACTTCTATCTAATAATATCCCAAAAAACAATTAATGCAAAAAAGGAAATATTAAATTTAAAAAATACTAAAATGTAATTGAATGAGTCAATCTTCCATAGCAATTGAATTGAATTGAAATCGAAACTTTGGATTATCTCGGGGTTAATAACATTAAGAAAGTATTTACAGTTTATTGTCACACAAATGTCGCATCATTTCAATGAGTGAGAAATGGCTCACAAATTGATTGCCGAAATGTAAGGCCAATCAGCAAAATCAACAAAAACTGAAATGGAAAACAATACATGCAATTTGATTGCACAGACGGAAAAATATATTTTCGCTTACTGCAAGAATTTTTAGGCTTATAATATTTGTCAGAATAATGAATGCACTAATCCAATACAGCACTTTTCGAATCGTTGGCTTTGCTTTCTGAATATATCAGTTTGATTTGCTGACAGAAACTTATATTAACGAAGAGTAATAAATGTATTGAATATTGCTCTTTCTTTTCTTTAGTTTAATTATCAGCCTGTAAGATCAAATTTGTAGTGATTCTAATTTAGATTCTGACTATGCTTCCTGAAATTTCCGCTGAATCGTTCACTATAATTTATCCGTCATTTGTTGAAATTCAGAACATTTATGTTAGTGACTTTTTAGACTAGTGTCAATTTTTGCGGCAACTATATAACTCTTTACCTGACAAGTAATTCCCACAAGTGAATGCTGTCTAAGTTCAAATAAGGTCAAGCTATATTTTCTTTCATATAAGGTCAGGCTATATTTTTTTTCATATAAAGTCAGGCTATATTTCAGGCTATATTTGGTGAGCTGAAATTGTTGAAAAAGGAATAATTGGTTTTCTTAATTTCCTTCTCGGTTGTTTGTACTTTTATTTTAATATATTTTTTTGATTCATTAAGCTTATTTTTAATTATTATCTTTTTAATGTTCTGGTAATTATGTGCCATATAAAAATTCTCTTATTTCACTTTCCTCTCAAATTTTTACACCTTTTTAATTGATCCATTTCTTTTTATCAGTTTATTCTAATCTAGTAAATAAAGCTTATCAAAATAATCAATTTGCTTTTCTAAGGTCAAATTATTCTACGATGACGAAATAGCTTTCCAAAACATTACTTCATTATGAATGAATAAATGATAATACTAACAATGACACACTCTTCTCATACTAGTTTTAGCAAGATTGGGTTCATAGGTCAATCACTATGTTAATAGAAATTTTGTTCAGATTGATTCACATTAACTTTTCCACCAAAATAAAATATTTACAGTGGATATTTAAGACTATCACAAAAAGAAAGAAATTTATTACCAATCGAAATTTTATATCAATTGACTATAATAAAAATAATTAGGTGATTGATAAGCACAACATATAGTTTGAATGCATAATACAGGAACTCCCGGTGCTAAGCATTCGCATGATTTTGAATTATTACATTCCAAACCAATTACTTCACCACCATATGGACATGTCTGAGGTACCTAAAAATCATTTTTTCAAAAATAAAACATAGAACTTAATCAAATATTGAACTTATTAATTAATATCACCAATTTTATCAATGAATATTGATTACTACCAACAAGCATATACATATCTATCAATCAATCAATATCCGATAGTAATCAATCAATATTTGTTATTCTATCTCTTTTCAATTCTCAATCCTATAATCCTTTTATGATCAAGTCTTTGATCAAATCTTTAGTTTTTTTCACCTTTTCCTTTTATTCGTTTTATCAAAGTATCAATTCAATAATTTATTTGTTATTAAACTTACAGTGCAACATACACCAGAAAGGCATGCAACTTTTTCCGTTGATGGCAAGCAATCATAAGATGTACCGCATGCTTTTCCTATAAATGTACCATTATTTGAACATGGCATTGTGCAGCATTCCGAATCAAGACATGCAACACGATCTGTTGATTTAATTTTATACGGTTCACATTGCGCATCCATTGTGCATGCATGTGCAATCCATTCACCACCATTTATACATTGTATGCTAGAAGCTGGAATAGGTAATAGAAACCAAAATATTGTTAATAAAATATTCATTTCCTGCAAGAGTTCATGAATTACATGTTTGTAATGCAAAAATAATGCAAACATAGAAGTACTGATAACAAATAGCAAGCAATAATTTGTAATTGGTAAATTATACGATTGCCGGAAATCATTAACTGAATTCATTAATATTACCAAACAATTAATCTTAGCTTGAAATTTTCAACCTATTTCTCTCTTCAAACATGTTTGATAATATTTTAATGATGAAATTTTTTTTTGGCACATACTTATCACATACTTAAATATTTATGATTCATATTTTATCTAGTTTAATTAAAATTTTTTGATATGAAAAATATCTTAAAACAATACAGTATTTAGAATATTTCGAAATTTTATGCTTTCCAAAATTATTCCAAAATTACAAATCCAAAATTGCAAATTAAAATTTTTTAAATCAATCAAATCTTTTCGAAACGATTTTGATCAATAATAAAATATAAAAGTAATATGGTCGAAAAAATACAGAAAATTAATTAAATCCAATTAGCACTAAAAAGCAAAGGTAAACACTAATAGGTAAACAGTCGTACTCATTGAGAAATTAATTATCTATTTACTAATTAATGATACTAATCTTTGTGCTCAACAAAATGAATAGAAATTATGATAAAAATTTGATATATTTGTAAAATCCTCGCAAATATTATTTTTAAAAATAGAAAAAAAGGCGAAAAAGTTTGAGCGAAAATGCAACAATGATAACGGATAGAAGTTAAAGCGAAAATACAACAGTGATAACGGACAAATCGGCGAAAATACAACAATGATAAGGGATAGAAACAAATTGGAAAAAGTGAACAATTTAATTGAAATATAATAGCAGATTGTGAAATGATAGATGAAACTAAAAGTTGTCGTGTAAAAGTTTAGAAGGATTATTTATTTTAGTGATAAGAAAGTTGGAGATTATTATTATTATTGCAAATGATAGGGGGAATGGAAAATGGAAGAAAGAAGGGAAAATTTTAGAAAAATATTCATTGATAATTATTATCTTTTAATAAGTTACATTAATTATAATAATTAAATTTTATGATAAAAGAAAACAAAAGAGATAATGAAATACCAATAATAATCATTGCTAAAGTTTATTTGTTTTTTCAACATTTTTGAAAAATATTCGTAATAATTTTAATTCATTAAAAATCTATGCTTAATGATTTCATTTATATGTATTTAACATTTTTAATTTTTTGTATGATTTAATAAAGTAAAAATGCCATTCTCTGTGCTTCTTTTGTTTTATTCAATTAAATTAATTTAAATCAATAAATTCAATTTGATTTAATGATTGAGTAATAATTTTTATATTTGTGAAATGTTACAATAACAGTAAATATTTTTGTTATGATTCAATTTGAAAATTTGTAAATAAACATTTGTAAATAAAATTCGAATTATTTGTTTCAATTGCAATTTCATTTATGCAGCTGTCGTAGAAACATTCCCTGGAATATGTGTGAATTGTAGCGCGATATACAGGATATTCGGCAATATTTTCAACAAATGATTTTATTGAATTGATTATGCAAAATGAAAAATAGGAATTAATTTAAATATACATTACATTTTTTTAAAGATATTTAAATTATCCAAAATTTATAGTTCAACAGATTTATTTTGATATATGTTAGCAATTTTAATTTTGCATATTGTTTTTTTCAAAAAAATGCAATGTATATTTAAATTAATTCTTATCTTTCATTTTTGCATAATCAATTTAAAAACCATTTGTAGGAACCATTTAAAAATCATTTAATGTAACAAAATATATAAGCATGTTTCCGTTTACGCTTACATACGCTTGCATACGTGTGCATAAGTTTGTAGGATCTCAGCGTAAGAAGTAAAAATATATATTTTTAATAAAGGTTAATATGAAATAATTATAATTGATAAAATAATTGATAAGGGATAATTTGTAGCTATGATGATAGCATCAGTTTCATTAGGATAAGTTAGCTATAGGATAAGAAGTTTACAATTTAAAATGTAATACTTAGAAATTTAAAATTTACAATCTATAATTAATTAGAATTTACCATTGCAAATTGATAATTCATAGTAGAACAGATTCCAAACAGTAGAATCATGACGTTTTGCACACGTGTATATGTGCTTGCATACGTGCAAAATGGTAAGAAGAATGAGAATTTACCATTGCAAATTGATAATTCATAGTAGAACAGATTCTAAACAAAAGAATCATCACGTTTTGTATACGTGCAAAAATGGAAAGAAGAAATGATTAGAGAAGAAAAGTTTTTGATCATCACGTTTTGTATACGTGCAAAAATGGAAAGAAAAAATGAATGGAGAAGAAAAGTTTTTGATCATCACGTTTTAATGGAGCAGTTTTCTAAAATATGTGAAATGAGAAAGTAATCGACGGAAAATTATTTAATGAAAAATTACATAACTACTCTGCATCTCTTAATATAAATTAAATGATCAAATGAGTTAATTTATACAATATTTTAGGAAATTAGATAAATTCATAAACAAATTGAAATCAAAAATTTTGTTATGAAAAAAAAGATAGGCGATAAATTGCTAAAGAATTTGCTAATAAATTATGAAAAAATAACTTTGCACAGTATCAAAGATTAAAGTAATAAAATTTTTTCTAAAGTTTTAAATTATCGTTTAAATTTGGAAGAGAAAGTAATTGAATAAATGAATAGCAAAAAATAAGAAATCGATTTGATTATCTATGATGCATCCATTAAGCCATTATGGATAATTGTATTAGAAATAAAGAATAGGTTTCCTAATTTCTCAATGATATGTTTCTACGATCTGTTGAAATATTTTACAATAACTGATAAATAAACATATATATAATATTATTGCTATTATTAGTTAAAAGCAAAGAGGGTGGCTCGGCAGTTGTTATCGGACCTAAATCATCTGGAAAACGTTCAATTATATCTAAGGTTCGTTCTTATTCGTCCTAATTTTTTTCATT
>CAKAEH010001344.1:0-75845 GCA_916381525.1 Cercopithifilaria johnstoni
AATAATAATAATAATAATAATAATAATAATAATAATAATAATAATAATATAAAAAATTAGTAGTCTAAAAATAGATTTAAAAAACATTTTCTAAAAAAAAGTAAAAGAAGCTCTTCCCTCGCTTATACAATGCTTATCGGTGACATTTGTCAGCTCACACGTGTCAATACAGCCGCGACAACATTCAGTTTGAAGCGCATTCCACGTTTTCTCATCAACAAGTCCATGATTATAAGCGAAAATTATCGATGTATCAATATTTAGTGCCTCATTTACATATCCATTTCCAATTGCAATACCCTAAAAGTTTTGCATTTTTAATTTTTTGGATCCAAAACTAAGCAAACTCATAAACGTCATTTTGATTAGTTTACAGTTTAATATATCATTGAAGTAATTGTTTTAGTTAATGTGTATTTTTCGACGTTATTTATCATCTTATCATTCAATCACTTCAGTATTCACTCATTGGGAAAATCTCACTTCGTTCTTCAATACTCTATAATATGATATACTTTTTAGTAACATGTGAGCTTTTCCATACGTATGATTGCAAAAAGGGTACATGAATTAGATCAATGGTTGAATTTTAATTTGTTAAATAGAATTTTTTAGAATTTAAACAATATTAAATATTTCATAAATTAATAAATGGAAAAGAGAAATGATGAGAAGAAAACCATAAGATTTATTGGGAATTCTTTACGACCACGAATAATGAGGGCAGTTAGCGTTGGCACATAAATGCCACCATAACTTTCTCCCATAATATAAACAGAGTGATTGCGGAAATTCGTGAAGGCTTTGAAAAATGCTTTGATTGCTACATAATTCTCCTCGGCTGTCTTAAAAGAACTGATTGAAAAATGAAATTTAAAGTAGAATTTTATAAAATATTTTTTACTTTAACTTTCACCATATTATACAGTAAAAATGATGCGAAGAGAATGCAATTTGTACAGCGCTATATTTTTTTGCATTCCTTTTTTAAATTAAATGAATAATTATTTTAATATTTTATTACGCTTTTTGAGTTGTATCTATGATTCATTAGACATAAAAAGAGTATCAATTGAATATATTAAAGAATTTCTTTTAAATGTAAAATGAGTAATGTAAGCCATAAAATAATTGACAGCGTTCTAAAATGAGAAGCAAAGTTGAAGCAATGAAGTAAAAATGCATTGAATTGCCAGGAATTATATTTTTTTAAATAAAATAAATTTTTAGTAAAAATTTATTTTCAAACTGCACCTTCTTATCATTGGTTTTAACATTCCCATTGGTAGAATATGAATAACCAACGCCGGCAGGTGATTCTAAGTAAACTATGGAAGCCATCTGAAATCAACGAAATTAGCATAGTGAAAAACCATCAAGCTAATTTCCTAGAATAATTAAGCAAAAGGTATGTGTTTGTAGAAATTAACCTGATTCCATGAATAAGGATTGGAGTGAAGTGTCTTTCCATCATCACTGGTAAGATATGGTCCCATTTCATTCAATAGGCCATCTAATGATGAACAGCCAGGGCCTCCATTAAACCAAAAAATCAACGGATCTGTTGTTGGATTATTTTGTGATTCCACAAACCTAAAATAACTTTCAGTTTTTAAGATAACTAAATTAATTGAATTTTCTGAAAATAAGTAATACATTGATACGTTTATTTCTTGAAAAGAATTATCATTTTAAATAAATATTGTTTAATTTTTATGTTTTTCTAAATTTTAATGCAAAAAATTAGCAGCTTACCAGTAATGCAAAAAATGGATATCTGAAACTTGAAAATATCCGGAATAATGCTTGAAGTTTATTTCTAGATGTTCCGTTCCCGGAAGTTCGATTATTTCTTTTGTGTTAACAGCACGAGCCAAAAGTATAAAAACCGCCGCGTGCCACATCATGTTTTGTAAGCAGTGAGAAGCAGCTAGCAACTCTCTATCTCTTAACTCCTCCTGTTGCTGAACAGAAATAAGACACCACAGTTGTCATTCAATCTAGCTAATCTCTGACCTACAACCTCTGACCTTTTGTAGTGAATTTTTATTTTGTTTGGGATAATCGAATAGCAGTGAAGGCCGATGGAAAGTTTTCTTTCTTAATGTTATAATAAATGATCAGGAATTATCAGGGATTAGAAGCGATTAGCGATTATTGATCGCTCTTTTTTACTGTTAATTTTTTTTGTTCGTTTGAGTCGAAATTTCATCATTTCTTCAATTTTTAAAAAGTTTTCAAAGAAGGGAATTAAGGGAACAGAATCAAAAAGAATATATATTAATGAGAATCTTTCAAAAATATATATTATTGTATTTTTGCAATGAAAAACTTTTGCTTCGCAAATTTTATTAATTATTTGGTATTAAATGAAAAAAAAACGAAAAACATTTAATTAAAAAAAAAACAAAACTTTTCCCTTAAAAAAATGTTTTTTAGTATTTTTGATAAGTTTTATTTTAATTTTAATATTTTGTAAATTTAAATTCCAATATCACTTTAGATTTACTTTGTTCTTACAATTTTGCCAAAGTCTCCATGCATTCGCTTAAGTGCTTATGTAAAAGATGAAATTAAAATTAAAAAGAAAATTGAAGTTCAAAATTATTTCCAAGTTTAAATTTGTAAAACTGGATCTTTATGAATCTTTTGGTAAGATTGAGTGAACTATGAAAAATGATAGTTCATATTTTAATTTCAGATTGCAAGTGAAATTTCGATTCACTGAAGCTTTCCTGAATGTATCCTATATTCAGTTTGTGAAATGAAAATTTCAATCATCAAAATCTCTTTTTAAAACTCGGCTTAATATCGATGATTGATTTCCAGTTCTAGTTTAACTAAATACTTCACTATTTCACAAATTGATTAATCTCAAAATTTCAACATCACCCCCTTGCAGCAACAATCAGTTGCTCTATTAGGAATAGTCACACGATATCAGCCAGGTGATATCAGCCAAGACGCATCATTATCAGCTAAAGCAATAACGAAACCTGAATTATCAGAGAATGATAAAAACTGTGTCATTAAATGGAAGACTGAGAAGTTAAATTTCATCAAAGGTCATTACTTCGAATTCGGAGATTTTTTTAAATAATTATTATTACTGCATAGAAATGATATTTGAAGAGATCAGCGGACTTAATTGATGTTTGCAATAATCTGAAAGAATAGTAGGAGGAAAAGGAGGAGGAAGAGGAGGAGGGGGAAGTGAAAGAGGACGAAATGCAGGAATACGAAATAATACTAAAATAGCCCATAAATCGTTCATATCCACTCAATAATTCATGTTTAGAGAGGATAGGACAAATTCGCACATACACATAAACATACATACATGCATACACAGGCTGTCATCAACACCTCAATATTTTTATCAATCTTTTAAAATTATCTTACACTCTATCATTATTTGTAAATTTCCAATTTTTCATTAAAAAATATCCTTTTTTTAGCAATTTTAAAGTAATAGGAAATGCCTACAAATCATTCGATCGCATTTTTAAAGTATTGGTAAACATTGTTGTAAATAAAATATTTAATTTGATATATTCTGAAAATGTTCAATTCGAAATTTCTGACATTGTTAATTTATATGAAAAAGATTAACTTTTAACTTTTTTAAATGGATTTTAAAAGATATCTTTAAAGTTTAATTTAAATTTTAATAAAACATTTCGTATTTCGTTTATTAATTATTGATTGTTTTAAAATTAGCCATTTCATATTTTAATAATAGCATTGAAAATTTGATGAAAATTCGTTAGCCTTTTAAAGAAACTTTTTTCTTTTCACTTTTTTGTTGTAAAAAAAGCACAGGAAGAAAATTTTTAATTAGTTCTCTTTTATGAATGTTATTTTGCTATAAGCGCTCTTATCGTTGTTGACAACCAATAAGTTGCGTTCCTTTCGTTGTTGTCAACCAATAAGTTAGTCATTCTTCCTTTACTTTCATTATAAAATTTTCTAAGTTTCTTTTCCATACATTTTTTATATTATCAACCCTTGGCGGTAGTTTTCTTTATCTTTCATTAATCATTCACAATTCGATAAATATCAGTTTCCGTTTAAAAGTCATTGATTGCTTCCATTGCTGTGAAATGAAATTTTTTTCAAATATCTCAATATCTTTTAACACAAATGTTCTAAGCACAACGAAAACTTCCATAAGATCAATAAATCCTGTTTTCTATTACATACGACAAATAATGGAAAATATTGATTGATGAATTTTTGATATCATAAAATATTTTTTCATGAATGTTGTAAATTAGGTTAGAATAATTTAAGTTGAGTTACACATCCAAATCGAATAATTGTATGAAAGTTGAAAATACCTTATTGGAAACAGTAATCTATCGAAAGCATTCGTTTAAAGAAAAATTATTTAGTTTATTTTATTTCAATTAAATGCATATTTTCGAATCTTTTCAATTTGTATAATTCGTATTTTTCGAAGTCTGTAACATAGAACTTTGATTATCGTAATTTTTATAATAATCATAATTTCTATTACTACTTATATATTTGTATTATTAGTACTATCACTCTTCGCATGATTTTTATTCAAATTTCTCGTAATATTATTATCAAATTTGTTATAATCCTTAGCAAATACTACGAATTATTTAGCAATTAAAATTTAATTTCATTTTTCTGAAAGTATTTTTTTCTGAAGCGATAATATATACACACATACGTTAGTTAACAAGTAAAATCATTTCGCTTCATTGAAATGAAGCTAAAAATAAGCGAAATTCACCCATTTTTGCCGGAGGGCATTTTACTTCTACCGGACATACATTTATAAGCATTTTAAAGATCCATTCACCCATATTCACAACATGCCTACACACACATACACAGATAACATAGTATGAAGTACAAACTTTCACATTTATTGCTTGCAACTTCGATGACATCCATTAGAGAAAAATAAATGGAATAATTGCAAAAATTCACGAAACAGGTTGGAAGGAAATCAGGCTTTTTCACTCTCTTCCAAATTTACCAAACACTTCTTCAGACATTTCTTACAAATACTCTTGAAATTCAAAGTTTTTTTTTTGTTCAAATAAAATGGATTTTATGATCGCATCCTTATTTTCACTTTCTTACTATAAATTTACAATTTCAAAACAAATAAAGAACTTTGTGATGAAATTCAAAAAGAATAAAACTTTTTGTCAGTAAATTTAGCTATAAAAATAATTTAATTTCTTTTTCAATTTTTAATTTCAAAAATTTCTTTATTTGACCCTTTTTTTTGTTCAACCATTTTCATTCATTTGGAAGAAATATATAAAACAAAGGGCGCAAAAGTTATGCAAACTGATCTCATTGCCACAATTTATATTTTTATAAGAAAAAAAATTTTCTCCCTTATTGCGATAAATATTATTTGATGATTGTTGTAGTTGAATGATAATAATGTATTGATTTGTTTTTAATCCACCTATATGTGGATAATTTTAATAATTCCAAAACTTTACTTTTAATAGGAATTCCTTTTCGGTCGATTTATCTCTCAGATTATTTTTGAAAATAGCACTTCAGTCAATCCTATCTTCTTCGTTATCTTTTTTAACTATTTTCCAAATTTTCCAAGGACACTGGTTTTCATGCTCTTTTATAACAGAATTGCTTTTGCTTATTTTTAGAGGTGTGATTTAGTTGTATGACTTCTCAGACGTCACGCCAATAATGAATTTCATTTGGTTGGCCTATTTTTAATTTTGTCGAAACGCTATTTGTAATTTCAATTATTTTACTCGAAAATGTTTAAGTTAAGGTAAGTTTGTTAATGCCATATAATTATAACAAAATTTCCTTTTGTTTTCCTAATTGATTAATTCGAAAAAAAGCGCTTCCAAATTCAATTTTTTATGAATTTGATTTGGTGCGTTTACTTTAAATTTTTGGAGTAAAAAAATTTAATTTATAATTTATGTTCACTTAAAATTAAATTTAACTAAAATTAGAATTGAACTGGAAATATATGAAAATACAATTACTGGGAAATATACACAAATTTTTTCATCGTTCTTTACAAAAAGAAATAATTCTTCATTGTTATGATTACAGTAATGTTGTAATTTTAAAATACTTATTTGATAAGTTTTTTAATTTTTTAGTTTAAATAAGATGCGACTTTTGGAAAGCGTTTATGATTGTTATGGACGTTATGTTGCTAAACATCCTAAGCCATTTCTGGTAAGAGCTATTGTTTTACTTCATTCATTTTAATTTAGTTTTTTTTTAATTTATTATATTCTTCTCTAAGTGATACAAATCCATGATGGATAGATAATTCTACTAAACAGAGATACTCAGTAATTGATATGTTTGGAAGCTTCTTTTTTTTCATGATAAGAATGATATCATCGAGATTCTTATAATGGAAAAAGTAAATCTTCTGCTTAATCAGAATTTTTTGTTATGGAAGAAAAAAAATCTAAATCTTTAAAATTAAATTAAACTTTTAAGGTTTCCTTTATTCTTTTTTCTTTTGTGAAAAGCTAATTGTAATTGAAATTCAGCTTTTGCCGATTATTATAACGCTATTTGCATCTATTGGATTGCCTCGATTTCATATTAATAATGACATTTGGAATATTTATTCACCAAGAAATGGGTTGTCTCGTGTAGAGGAAGAAGCGTTGAAACGTTTTGAATATGCTAGCGGTGTGCATCATTACAGAGTAATTATTTAATATGTAAATTAGAAAAATTAAATATTGAAAATTAATTTTATAACTTTTCTTTTGCTTTTATTCTTCAATTATTCTTCACATCCCTTTTGGTCAAAAAATAATTAAAATAAAAGAAATGGAAACTTACAAACATTTTCAACATTATTTTCTATAATTCTTTCATTGGTTAATGATTAAAATTTCATCATTTAACCAAAATATTTCACTTAAAAAAACTTTCATCAAATGGAAGAAATGTGGGCGTTTCCTCTTATTTTTAAAATGACAAAATTTGTTTAATTTTATAAAAGTGTAAAATGCAATCATCGAAAAATAATTTTAATAAGCATTAGTACAACTATTTTTTTATTAATTAATTTATCACCAACATTTCATTTCTCCTAATGAATGAAATTCTTGTTGACACTTATGAATGAGCCATTTGCAACGATTTACGACATATCACTTCACTTATTTAAATAGCAAACGAAATATAATAATAATAATATGACTGTTTTAAATTAATTCAAGAATTCAAAATTTAATGATCTTGCAGAAAAAAATGAATTTTTTAAAAATATTTTGAGAAAGAGATTACGGTGGAAATTTGAATAGAGCTGCATACATTGTTAAAATGTTTATCTTTTGTTTCTTTTTTATTAATAAAAGAATCAAACTTTAAAAATATTAATATGGAAATTGAATATCGGAAGTTTACAGCGATTACACTTCGAAAATTTTAATTATAATGAAAAGAGATTGTTAAAAACGTTAATTACAAATAATGAAGAAATTTATAAACTTAGAATTTTGAATGGAAATTTATTTCTTGTTGTATGCAATTCTGTTGCAGAATCATAGAGACTTCCTTCCAATTATATTTTATAAGAATTTATGTTATCTAACATTTTACAATTTTGCAAACTAATCAGATACTTTGTTAAAAATAATGGAAATGTTAATTTTTTGCTATTCCTAGAAATTAAAATTTAGAAATTTTTATTCGAAATTTTGCGTAACGCTAGGATTTCCTCTCAAGAAATCGTTATCTATTGCTAAGCAGAAACTAGTCTCCTTGTTAGTTTCAAATTTTGAGAACTGCGAACAACTGAATGATTTACAATTTCTGCTTTCACTAAATCGATGTATATCATTACTGCACATAGCTAATAAATTATATATAATCAAATATCTAATAAATTATATATAATCACATATGAATACACTACGGTATGCTGTTCTATGCGTGAATGTATAATTGCAGTGCCTAAGTGATATTAAAATAATACTAGCAATTATTGACTGTTTTTCCAATTCTTTGATCTGAATGATTAAAATACAAAATGTTATCGTTAATGATAATTTTCCGTTTTAGATGCAAATTTTGGTAAATCGTAAAGATGGCGGTAATTTAATGAATGATAACAATATGGATGAGTTGCTAAAGATGGATAGATTTATAGTTAACAATGTAACTATTAGTAATGGCTTCAAAAATTTCGCCTATCATAACATTTGCGGTATTTATTGCAATGAGAGCAATGAAATAGTTCTTACCTTTATAAAGGTTTATCATTTACTTATCTGTTCTATAGCAATATTCCATAATAAAATAATGGTGAGGTCAAAAATTATAAAGTTGATTATATTTTAATTAAAGGTCAAAGTCAAAATTCAGAATTTCAGCTGAGATATTCCTGTAGATATAATGATCCAAAATAGTTATGATACAATTATATGAATTTTATCTTGCAATGCACGAGGTATCGATGTAAAATTTTCAGGCGGCAATCACTATGAACGGTCGATCTTCATCATCATTAGCTTTTACATTTCCAAAGGCGAGAATATTTGAGAAACGTATTTTTGTGGGGTATGGGCTATTCTAGATTATTCATTTCCAATTAACTTTAAAATTTGTGTCTAAAAATGTTATGTGCTTCTATTGAATGTTTTCCCTATTAGTGCGGTGTATATTTAATGTTTTATGCATTTTTAGTAATGAAATTTAAAAGTATATTTTGAATTTTAAAGTTTACTTCTTGCAAGAATAATTTTCCTTCAAGTTATTGATATGTTATTATCATTTGCACATATTTAGATACTCTGTTGGTAATTTGCATTATTCTAAGCATGACTCAACAGTCGTTGATGGCTTCAAACTCTTCAAACTTCATTTTATGGTTAGAAACGATACTCAGATTTGTTAACCAAAAATTATGAATTTATAATTTAAAAATTATTCCATTTTTGGAAAGCATTAATTCTTGATTTTTGAACAGATAGATATAAATCTTCCGAATGGTATAAGGATTGCAAAAAATTTTGAATCACAATTGCGAACATTGCTTAAATTGGCTACCTATGAATCAAAGGTAAAGAAATATTGCAAAGAAAAGTTTTATTCTTTAATGCTAAAAAATAGGATTGTTATTTTATGCAAAAAGGAATCAAAACCAAAATTATAGAAATGGATTCTTTAAAAATTTCGTTTTATTTAAAAAATAAAGCTCTTTGTATTTTTACGCATAAATAAGAATACTTTTTGCTATTTGAAATTATTTCATTTAAATTGTTATCTTATTTTGAAAAACTGAAAATTGATATGACATCAAAAATATTGAAACATATTGAAAGATGTAAAATGAGGAATTTCAGGATTTAAAATATGCTCTATTCAGCAGAGATCGTGAAATTGAAGAGCAGAGTAAAATAACGCTTGCTTCTTTACCATTTCTGGGCGTAACTGCTTTAATGCTAATTGCATTTATGGTCATGAGCTTGACCGATTTTCCATTTCGAAATAGCCAACATATTGAGGTAAAATTCTTTTAAATATTTTAATAATACTCAAAATAGCATTTTCAGGAGATTAAAATTAAAAATGAGCAATTTCAGGCTATTTGTGCGGTACTTTCACCAACAATGGCATTAGTTACTTCATGGGGTATTTTATGGGGTATCGGTTTACCATTTTCTAATATTCTAACTGTTGTACCTTTTCTCGTTATTACAATTGGCGTTGATGATGCATTTCTTATATTAGCTTCATGGCGACATTCAAAGTAAGCACCTATTTGAACATTTTCAAAGTTTTCATTACTATGATAACTTTTAAAATTGAAAATTTAATAATATAAGAAAATGATTTAATTATCGTTTAATTTTTATACAAATATAACTGAATGGCTTGCAAACTTTGTTAACTTTGCTATACTTCTAGCCCAACTTCTGATCTTGAAACACGAATGGGTGAAACGTTAACTCATTCTGGTACGAGTGTTACAGTAACTTCTCTTACCGATGTATTATGTTTTGTAGTTGGGCTACTTTCAAATTTACCTATTGTACAATTATTTTGTATTTATACTTCGGTCGCAATTATGATTGACTTCATTTATCAGGTATTTTAAATGAATGAATATTTGATAATAAAGTTTAAAGATTCAATTATACTAATAATAGATAATTACAAAAGTATTAAATCTTCAGTTTATTTCTTCTCTGTATTCGTCATATTTTAATTTTCTAAAATATTATAAATTATAATTATTTCAGATTACATTTTTTACCGCCGTTGTTGCATACAGTGGAAAACAAAGAATGAATCATCTCAAAAAAAAAGCATTATATTCTAAACATGTAAGATATTATATTCTACATTTGACGTAAGGATATGCTTGATAATAAACGAAGCGTTTAGAAATTCCAGGTAACTGACTGATCATAATCTAATGTGAAACTCCTGAAAACTTTTCTATTTGATGACTAACTAGGCAATACCAATAGTTCATATACGATTTCGTGAAAATTTCTTAACGATGAGTAAGACTTAGAATTGTTTATGGAAGTTAGCTGTATTTGATATAATATCTGACCATTGATTAAGAAATTTGCAGCAACATACAATTGAAAGATTTTGACAATATTTACGCCTATGATATCGTAATCTACAAGTAATTTACAGTGTATCATTTTTTTTGCAGAATCTTAAATCGAGAAATGTCTTAAATGGGTTGAATTCAAAAATTAAACATAAAGATTTGCATAAACTATACGCTGCTAACGTTGGTATTACAAAATATTGTTTGAATGGCGGCAATTCTTTATCGTTGAAAATGTTGCAGAAAATATCGAAAAAAGAAATTTTCTTACAAAAATTTGTCAATTTCCTTCATTTACCACTTACAAAATTCATTGTTATTGCAACATTTATTGTTCACATTATCGTAAGTTAAAAAGAAATCGATCGCTTACTCTTTCTTTTTACATTTACTTCTTGCGATACTTTCATATTCTCTTATGATAAAAGTAATTGGAAGATAATATAAATTCATTTCAAACATTCAAATTCAGTTTAAAAAAAAGTTCATTGTACTGATATTACTGTAAATCTAACCTTTAAATTCAAACTAAGAGAGTAGCGAAATGTTAAAATTGAGAATTATATTTGATTTGAAAGATTTTTTTCTGAATTCATTTTACTCCAAAATTATTCATTTGCTAATTTTCTCTAATCTGCAAAATATAAATTGAATTTAAATTAGAACTTCAGGTAATATCGTATCTTTGCACAAAAGTGAATACAGATTTTGATATGGGAAATTTGTACTTGGAAAATTCAAATATGAATGCAATTTCACGGCAATTACAACGTTTTACTCTCAGTGAAGCATTCATCGTCAATTTCGCTCTTTATCCAATGCCGGATTTTACTGATATTTTCATTCGAAATAAATTCGATCGTTTAATCGAAGAGCTGGAAACAATACCAAAATTTGGTATGGGATCAGATGGAACTGTCTTGTGGACTAGGGATTTTGCTGATGTTAGTAGAATTTACTATAATTTTTCCAATTTTTATAGCACAAAAATTTTAAGGAAGAAAAAATGTTATAGAATGATGGAAACTAATCAAATTCACTTTATTAGTTTGTGAAATAATCCGAGAAGCAATGATAGAATTAGAGAAATAGTTCAAAGAAATGATTACAAAGAAATAATTTATTTTAACAAAATTCTATTTGAAATGTAATGATATAATTAGCTTCATTATTTAATCATAAGATAAATATTGCCATTATATTCTATAGGCAGTAGCATTTTGGGATGAAGAAAGTAATTTCTGGCAAGAAGACAAATTACTTTCAACATTTCGAAAGTACGAAATGGAGGAAAAGTTTATCACAACTGAGTTGGTTTATGATTATATTTATTTGAATGGTAAATTAATTAAAGAGCAGTTGCAGCCAAGAAATGTATGCAATGATTAGGCCAATGATTGGCTCACTTAAAAAGTTATTGACTGAAATGATAACTTAGTCATTGTCCTTCTAATTTTCAAATGTACAATCACTTTTTAAAAAGAATGCTTATGCTTAATATTTTGTTGCAACGTTCTTCAGGAAAGGTTGAATTTTAATTTGAAATGAGTTGATATCTCTATTCTGAACATCTTTTAAAACGACTTAATTCCAATTAATGCTTACCCTAGAAAATACAATGTGTTTCTCTCTTTCTATTAGTCCTGCTAATCAGTGCATATATTTTACTAAAAAATTTTTTCGACTATCTAGCATATGGATAATCAATTGAGTGTGAAAATATGAAAAATGATTTAGTCAGATGATCTATCAGGTGAAATATTGGAAAAAATCTACCTCTAAATCGTTATATCCCGAAAAAGTGGACAGTTTTTATGTCCACTTTCACTGTTTCAGCTCAGAGCATATATTTCTGAAGAATTATGAATGAATTGGGTTAGTCGTATTTCTGGATGTGTTTTCCTCTCATTGCCTATTAAGGGGAATTCGAGTGTTTTGAATGGAAGCGTCTACAACAAACAATTTCTTCGGAAACAGAATTTTAACCTATGTCTTATTGCTTTCATCTCTGAGATAATTGATTAATTTCTACAAAAAATAAAAATGCTATTAATAGAGCAAAAAATCTTATGATAGTAGCAATTCGTAAGATTTTCAACAAAAAAGAAATTTATTTACAATTTTGATGAATGAATTTATACATTCCAAAAAGCAAAATTAAGAAAAAATTGGTGCAATCAATCATAAAGCAAATAATAGTTTTCAGAAAGAGAGAGAATGGTGTGGAAGTAATTTCCGGTTTCTTTTGGTTAATAACTTATCGTAATATGAACAACTTTCTTGATGTACAAAAGCTTATGCAACAAAGGTTTCCTTTATTCAATCTTATAATTTCCTTTGATCTCGCTATTCAAATTTCAATTTGAAACATTGAGTTAAGAATACTTCAAGAAATTTTATTTGTAGGCACATCAATAAGATTTCATCTACTCTTCCCTTTTAATCAATAAATATCAATACTTTATTATGAAAGAATGTGATAATCAATGATAATAATAATCATAATGGCACAAGTCTTTTTTTTTATTTGAATAAATAATTCAAATAAATTCCAACAAACTATTACAGTGGTCAAAATATGCAAAAATTTTTCAAATTTTCTACAGCTATCCTTTTTATCATCAATATCAGAGTGTTAATGTTTTATCACTGCTAATTTAGGCGATCAATAATATCGAAATATGCTAAATTCTTCAATGTTCGCTCACATCATCCATTAGAAAAAGTTCCAACTGAATCAGCAACAAGTGCAGCAACTAATTTTATTCAAACTTCATGTTTGTCATCTGTTGAAATCTATTTATGAATGAATCTTAAATAATCTTGCAAAATAAAAATTCTTCATATTAAATTTTTTTTTAAATGAATAGATAAGATATAAGTGAATGATAAGAGAGAATGAAAAAAGCGTCAAATATAAATGTATTTTTTATTCATTAATTAATTATTCCAAATATATTTATAATCATTTCATATTTTAAATTCACAATTATTGCAGTTTCTGCGGTGGTTTTAATGTCAGCCTTAGTTTACTTATTTATTACTGACTTATGTGCTGTAGCAGCCGTTGTTATTTCCATTCTATCCATTTGCTTTGGCGCACTTGCATATTTGCATTTATGGAATATACGATTGGATGCGGTCTCTCTGATCAGTATGCTAATGAGTATTGGCTTCTCGGTTGATTATAGCGCTCATATCTGTTATCATTATCTTGCACAAAACGTATTCCCACTTTTTATTCAATCATTTTATATTCAAAATTTCACTTCTTATACTTGTTATTATACTACTTTTGAACTATACATGACTTTTTTTACTAATTTTGGTGAAATTTTTAATTTCTGATCGATTCACTGTATTCACTGTATTATGTGAGGTACATTTAAATTATATTGATGGAGAAGTTTCTCAAGTTTAAAATTTTAATTCACACTTTAATTTGTTCGTAAATATGTAGAATAATAAGAGATCGAAGGAACCCTGTCATCAACCCATTTCCATTATTGTTGGTTCCGATGCAAATGTCAGAGATTTATCGACTTTACCATCAATCAATAGTGGCAATCGTTATAATAGTTTGAGTACTGGTACTCGAGAAAAACTCCTCGTTACTTTCAAATGTGTCGGATGGCCTGTGATTCAGTCGGGATTCAGCACTTTATTGGGTAAGTGATATTATTATTTATAGTCGATAATTACTATGGGAAACTTTCGAGTAAAAAATTTTTACAATTTTTTGTTAAATTTAACAATATCTAATTGTATAATTAAGGACCGAAATTTAAAGTAATCAACAGTTTGGAAACTTTCAGGTGTATTACCTATGATTATGGTGAAAGCCTATGTGGTTGCTGTATTCTGGAAGACAATAATATTATTAATTATATTAGGAATCATCCATGCATTAATTTTGTTGCCTGTAATTTTAATCATTTTCAATGACTTGGAATGTTACATGAAAAAGTTTCGTCGATCAAAATAATGTAGCAGATCGGTTGAAAAAATATTCGATTTGACGGGTTCATTAAATATAGTTGTTTGCTTAAAAAAGTTTTTGAAGCTCATTTCTGAATTGAATGGTATCGTATCACACTTTGCTTTTTCTTTTTAATAAATTTCTTGTTTTAACGATATTTATCAATTCTTGTTTTCATTGATGAAAAGGAATAGCACGAGAAAATTGCGATTTTTCAAATCTCCCATATTGACTTAGATGATCTTTCAGTTCCAAACAGCCTTATTAAAGATGTATAGTTCGGGCACAAATTTAATTCAAATTTTAGAGCTCTTTTAAGAATTTAAATTCATTTAAACATTTTCAAACGCCAGGAGTGGTTCCATTTCCAGTTCCTGCGCTAAAATTGCAGCAACTTTTTTTAGATTCAGAAAATGGTTCAACCAAAATGTTATCATTATATTATTTATCAGTTTCTTTTCTCACTAAATTTTACTTGAATTAAAAAAATTTTTGTTCAAAAGTGAAAATTTTCAAATATATTACAAATTCATTCAGAATTCGCAAAATGTCAAATTCAACGTTTGTGACTTTTCTGAAGAAACACATTACTTACGCTTCCAATAAGTTTTATTATTTATTCATTTGAAAGTATATCCTTAATTATTTAATATTATCAAATTATTACAACTAAGAGGTATTACATAAAGGTGCACTATACAGTCTCCACTATTCCATTATAGGCTAACTATTTATTTATTACCAAATATTAGATGAAAAATTGTTTAATTTGTGTACGATAGAGAATAAAATCGAAAATGCTCTATGATTTCAATTTATGATTTTAATCTTAGCGAATGAGAGAACACCAACACATCTCTTCACTAAAATATTTTAAGTGTGGAAGAAAGTAATTATAATAAACTTAATTAATTTCTATGCTTTTTTACCAATTGATTATACGCTGCAAGAACTGATACCCATTTTGGATGAAGCAAAAAAATTATTTCTATCAGAATCAACTCTATTGGAAGTTGAAGTGCCATGTGTTGTGATTGGTGATATCCATGGACAGGTATATCACCGCTCTCTTTCCCTTTTTATTAAAACCATTGCAAATAATCTTTTGTTATTCCCCAATGTTTTGAAAATTACTCAATGAACAATTAAGGATGAGATTTGAAAGATACTTTGGAAAAGTTGGCGATAGACAAAATCATTCAAAAATTCATAGCTAATTTCATTCTATTCTTATTTTCTTTCATTTCAGTTGAATCAATTTTTGCAAACTAAAATTTTTATTTACATAAGCAGAGATTGTTTCAGTACGAAGATTTACATCGAATTTTTTCGGTTCTTGGTATAGGTCGGAAAAGTGGAGCCGTGAAACGACGTTTTGTATTTCTTGGTGATTATGTTGATCGTGGGATGAATTCATTGGAAACAATTTGTTGTCTCCTGGCACACAAATTAATGTTTCCAAAAATGGTGAATGATTAATCAAATTTATGCTACTCATATTAAAAGAAAATCAAATTGTTTAATTAAAGTAATTAAAATTGTTTCCAGTTCAACATGTTGCGCGGAAATCACGAATCATCAGAAATAAATCATATATATGGCTTTCAAATGGAGCTTGAGCGGAAATTTCCAGCAAATAATGAGGGATTTAGGCTATGGAATGCATTTAATGAACTATTTGCTTGCTTACCACTTGCAGCAATAATTCAAAATAAAATATTTTGTGCTCATGGAGGTATCGGACCGGAATTGAAATGTTTGAATGATATTAGAAAGGTTGAATTAATTTCATTTAATTTGGTTTAATATTTCAGCAGATTATTTTACTAAATTTTGTTGCAGAGTTGTCTATTTATATTTTCAGCTGTGATATTAATTGTTATTTTGCTAAGGAATGCTTAGTAATGTTCCTTAGTTTGCGATGATCGGTCGATATCTTAAAATTTCAGATCAAACGTCCAATTTCTGATCCAACAGAATCACCCTTAGCATGTAGTTTGTTATGGTCTGACCCTATGCTTGATTTGAAAGGTTTCATTAGAAATTCAATTCGTGGAGCTGGTTATTTCTTTGGTGAAGATACTGTAATTGCCTGCTGTGAACAATTAAATATCGATCTTATTGTCCGGGCACATCAGGTATTATTCCATTTCCTGTTGCATTTACAATTATTGCTAATCCGGTAAACTTCCGTATCTATCTTTTTGTCTTACAGAAAATTTCAACTTTTTTCTCTTGATAAAATCTGAAGTTTATTTTAATAAATGGAGCTTTATAAATTAGCTTCTTATTTCCCTCTAAAATATAAGACAATTGAAAATTGGAATCAAAAGTTGATTGAATTGTTTTTACACATTGGTTTTGAAAAAATTGCATGTAATTTCAGGTGATAATGAATGGCTACGGTTTTTTTTGTAAACGAAGATTAGTTTCGCTTTTTTCGGCACCGCGTTATCTCTTATCAAAGGCAGGGTTTGTTCCACAGCCAATTTGACTTATAAAAATTTAAATTCTGGTACTTCCTTTTTTGATTTTGAATCGGATTTTAATAACTAATTCATTTAAATTTTTAGAATAATAAATGTGCCATAATGCAAGTGGAGAAAGATTTAAGGATTGGCTTTATATTACTTTGCCCGGTAACACCTGAAACACAAGGTAAAATCATTGTCTTTCTGCAGCGTAGAATTACAACATAACGTCTCAGATGGAGCTTCCATTGGACATATAAAATGACACATTTACTAATTGTAGTAACTGATCGTCATTAATAAATAACTTACTTAATGCTTAAATAATTTGCCTCATGTTTACTATAAATAACTTATCGAATACCTTTGCTGTATTAGTTATGGTAGCCAATGAGTGATTTTAAGCAACTTGCCAACAAATAAAGGTATCTAGTGCTTACTTTTTCAGGAGAAGAACATTTCCGAAATTTTTTCACAAAAAACAATGACAGTTCATCGTTTGCTTCACGGAACGCTGCAGCAGAAGGTTTTATATGCGAATCTATTGATAGCTTCCGGGGCAACGTGAATTGAAATACTTTTTGTATTCTATCCTCACTATAGGTGAAATATTTTGTATTCTATCCTGATCATACGTGAAATATTTTATATCTTATCCTGACTATACGTGAAATATTTTGTGTTTTATCCTGAATATATTGCATTAAAAATAATCCCAAATTTGTAACCAAAATTATTAATCAAAATATGAATGTAATATTTTTTAGAAATCTTATATTTACAAAATGTTTGCAATCTTTCAATTTATGCCAATTGAGTGAAATGTCAATCATACATAATTGCAATCAATGATTTTTCATTTTTCACCATATGGGATGAGCGAAATGAGTTCATATCGAATGTGTATGAAGTAGTGATCGAAAATTAGCCGAGAGAAAAAGAGGGATCATTTGGAAACTAGTTTTTAATTTGGGTTGATTTACCTAGTTTTAGCACGGTAAAAAGTAAGTTGCAAATCGAGTGAGTTCAAAATTATTGATTTCTTTCTTTTTAATTCGGTATTTTTGGATCTGCAAAAACTTTGCAGTTTGCAGTTATTTCATATTCAAATTCATTTCATGCTTATGATTTATACTTAAATTACTCATTCATTGAAGTGTAATATTCGAGACATTACTGTATGTTTGTACTAAAACGTTGTGATGAATATATGCTATGATTTCTTTTTATAAAATTTCAATTTATTCATTTTATGCATTTTAATGCTTCTAAACTTAATCATTTTAAATTTATTCACTTTTTGCTACTTATTGTGATAAAACAATCTTAACTTTTTAAAAGTCCACAAGCAACAAATTACCAAGGCTTATTTGAAAAAGATGAGCCTTTTGCAAATTAATAATAGTATTTTCAATGATAGCAACTGTCTGTTAAATTGATATTGCAAAAATCTATCCTTCCTTTTTCTAGAAATGATGAAACAATATCGAAATATGACTTATGAAAGTCATCTGTCTGTTTTCTGTTACTATTTCCGGAAAGTTTTTCATGTGATATGCAAAATAGATGTTATGTTTTCTGGATCTAAAAAAAATCACAATCATACTTTGTTTATTCAACATCGTATCAATCAATAACAGCTTTTGAAGATAACGAGAGGGTAATTGTGCTATTCCGGTAAAAAAAGCATGTAATAATGACAGGTAATATCAATTATCGGATTATTCAGATTGAAGTTTCATGTCACTGAATTGCTGAATGTTACGAATGTTTTATATTCGTAATTTAAATTGGGAATGCATAAGTTAGCTTATTGAAAGGCTTTATTGCTTCTTCGAATATTTTAATTTCTATTTTTTGATATTTGTTTCGCAATTTTATTTTTTCTTATCAGTTAAAAAAGCACGGAAGCTTTACAATTTTCATGTCACTAATCTGTTTTAAACTCTAAAATTCTGGCCTCTAAAATTAACAAGCAATAATATTTATAGTCACTGTTTGACAATAAGTTAAATGAAATAAGTTCTTGAAAATCAGCAAGAATTTTTGCGCATTGTGCAAAAGCTAGGTTACTTTTCACAAGCTAACAGCAATACATGCATATTGAATTGCATTACATGTTGCATTTGTTAATAGCAATATAATTTAGCAAGAATGGAGGTAATTAAGGAAGTTATTTGGAAAATATATCCAGCACCATTTCATCAGTCATTACCGCTTCTAATATATTTTAAGTATTTCATATTCAAGGAAGTTGTTCCACTCGTTTTAAAGTGGAATTACTTGCATTACCTTTATTGATTCGAAATTTTCACTTCTACTACGGTATTTTTATACGACAGTTTTGTAAGGAAAGAAATCGACAAAGAAGCGCCTAAGGATTAGATTAGAGTGTTAAAAATAACTTATCATTTATATCATAAGGATGAAGAAATGCTTGGAAATAATAATTTGGCTAACATTAGTGACGCAAAAAGTCGTCAGTATCAAATGCGCAGAATGCAATTATCTACCTCATTCACCTATTTCTGGCATCAGAACTTGTCCAAAAAATTGTCACGGGGATATTTGCTTTATTGGTAATTTATTTTCTATCAATAAATATTTCAATTATTGGTACTGCGAATTATTTAAATTTAATTTCGAATTTCGTCTAAAATTTACTAGTCATTACTTCTCATATTCAATTTTTTAATAAGTCTTTCACTACCGGTGTGAAAAAAAAATGTCAAATGCTCTATTTCAGTAGTAAACAAATACTATAATGAAACTCTGATATCGGGATGTGTGAATATTGATATCGAAACACGAATATTTTTTCATGATCAGGCCTATTGCTATGATAAAAGTCAATATACAGTGTGTGGATGCACTACCTTTGATCGATGCAATAGTCCTCAGGCACCACTTTCTATGTTTACATTCATTACCACACCTTTTTTCGAAAGCTGTCAATTTGTGCCAAAGAATGGTTTGTTTCTTGTCTTCTTATATAATCAGATCTTTGTTATCAAATTTAATCACTCATTCAATGACGACTTTTTTTTATTTTGTTTTTGAGATGCTCCATTAGATGAATATCATAATAGTGAGAAAATGGAGGAAGTGAAGTGAAGCTAACAAATGGTTGAACTGTCAGATAGTATTAATTGTATCCTTATTACATTTGATTAAATCTTTCGTGAAAAAATTCACTTTGATAATTAATCAATAAGTGCACTATTTATTTCCGGAATTAGTTGAATATTTCTAACACATATCCTGTTGCGACTTCAGGATCTGCAATTATAGTCTTCATTAACAAAAATTGACTCACTGTCTTCAGTCTAAGACTGAATTTGAATCTAAATCATATTTCAAAAAAGTTAAGATTTGCTAAAATTATTTGCATTTCAGAAAATAATGATTGCAATTCGTTTCAACGTAATATCACATTGGAAGAAGATAATTCTAAAATAAAATTATTACTAAAAGCGCAACCTAAAGAAGATGGAAAAAGTATTAACACGTAAGTTACTTCTTTTGAAATTTTTACAAAATCCGCTTTTTCATATTTCATAATTGTCCAGCAGTTATGCGCTAACTTGCCTTTTCACTCTAAGCGCTGTTTGCAGTTCCTCGTGCAGTTCATTCACAAACACAATCAGCTGATTTGAATTTCTGCAGACTGCTTATTCTCTCTTGGTATTTGCTTTATCTCAGGCTAACGATTCCTGAAATAAGTCTAATCGCTGAACATAGCTTAAAATAAGCTCAGAATTAACTTTGTAATCTTATAGAACATTTATAATGCAAGTAAATGATGATTTGATTCTAGTATCGAAATAACAACAAAAAATGTTGATATCAATGACCGATCATTGCCCGTAGCTAAATCAACAACATCGCACTCAACTGTGGTCAGTTATTCGATGAAGAGCACTAAATCGAGCAGCGATGAAAGTAAACATTATGACGATATGTTTACTTTCGCATTTTTTCTTCATTGATTTTGACAGTTTGGTAATTGTGCAAGTCCAAATATTTTCTGACGTGAAATAACGTGAACAAAGCAAAGAGTTAAATTTCATAAAACTCTTTAAGCAGAAACAGAAGAAAAATAATTGGAAATCTATTTTTATGGTTTTATTCAAAAAATTTCCTTAATCGAATTGAACCACTTACTATCATGTCGAAATTTCAGCATTCATCTTCACATTTGTTTTGATATTCGTTCTTAATGAATTACTTTTTTAGATAACAAGAATGAGATAAGTAGTGAATTTATTGATGAAGTGATTCGTAGTTTAATTCCAAACACAGATCAGCATTATATGAATCCGGAATTCGACTATGGTAAGTTCAATGATCAGACCAAAGATAGAAAGAAATTATTTTGCAAAATTTGCAGCAAATAATTTCTGTTTATGTTCCGTAATTTAACTTTAGAATTTTCGAAAATATTCTTTTCAGTTTTCTTTTCTAACATTTAAACTTTTCAGGGAAGATAAACGAGAAAATAAGCATAAGATATGATAGTAACAGTTCTAGCCGTCAATATGAAATATCTGCGATTATCTTTCTATTGATTTTTTCTTTATTTCTATATTTTTATCAATTACTTAAATTGAATTTTAAGAAAAATGTAACACATTTTGTGCCTTCCTTCTCATAATTTTTGAAAATTTTTTCCCTGAGAAACAAAAACATTCTCTCAGTGAATTTTCTTCCATTCATTCCATAAATTTCAAAAGTTTCAAATTTCTTGTTAAGTCTACCCGGGAAGTCCCATTTATAGTGTTTGTTAATAAATCGTCTCTTTCTCAGACCAATCAAGCAATGTAAAGAGCTAAATTCAGATAACTAATTTGATTTAAAACCAGTTTCTTTTTACCGGATAAATATTGTGTAAATTTCAAATTTAATTTGTATGTTTGTTTGTTCGGTTCAGATCTATTTCATTTCCTGATGCGCTTTTCTCTATCCCTCTTAATTTCATCATTATATTATATTCACTGAAGAGGGGGCAATTGCGCCGCTGAGGTATTATTATGATGGAGTAATTAGTTCGTCCAGTTTATCCCCACTCGAATGGATTTTTTTACTCATAACAAAATCATCTTTTCCTATCTCCTCTAATTATTTCTTTCTTTCTTTCTTTCTTTCTCTATCTCTGTCTCTCTCTCTCTCTCTCTCATTTATCTCCTATATTTTAAGAAAATTAAAAAAAGTGCTTCATAGACACTTTTCATTGACCATAAACGAAAAGTTAATAATTTTCATAAGAATCCAGCAATAGATTCACTATTACTGAGAATCATAAAATAATTGACGTATTTGACGCGATTGACGTGAAAAGGTAAGAAGACACGTCGATATATTATTTTATCTTACTGTAAAATTCTAAGTTATTAATTTGATAGTAACATTCTATTTGAAAACAATTATTCATTGCCTTATTTTACAATGTTTATGTATAAAGCAAAAAAGATATTTGTTCTATTTTCAAATGTTTGAACTTTCTTTCAGCATTTTTTTAAACGAGTAAAAATTAATTATCAACGATCAAACCTTCAACAGGTAGCTCTGTTTGAGAGCAGTACAAGAAGTAAATTATTTATTTGTACGTGTTAATGCATGAAAGATTATGTATGTATTAGTTAGTTATTAGAAACTGAAGAAAAAAAAACAAAGTAATGAAATTCACTAAATTTAACAGTTCATAGTTCATCTTATCACTAATGTTAGCTTTACTGCTAACATGAGAAGCATTGTATATATTATCGAATGGGTATCCAGTAAAGTCATTAAGATTATTTTTGACTATTCTGTGAAAAAAATTTGAAATTTCCATTCAGCTTGGTAAACTTCTTATAATTAACTTATCATTAGTGATAAGAATTACGTGCAGATGAGTGGTAATGCAATTAACATTTTTAAATTTCAGATGAATCTTGAACAATTTTTTTCTTTCCAAATCCATTGAAACTATGTTAGCAATTCCTACTAGAAGAACCGGTTAAAACAGAATCCTTTGCTTCTCGTGCCAGCAAAAAGGGTGGTAGTTAAATGATGAGAGGATGATACTGTGAGAAGTTTTACAAACTTCAAAAGCATTCAATGTTAAAATGTGAATGGATTGCAGATTTTCAGGTTTCTTTGCTATTTGAGTCAGCGAATAAATGCTGTTTAGATCAACAAACTTGTTGCTTACCATTTTTTTAGCAATTTAAATTGATGAGATTAAAACTTAACAAGGATTTGGTATGAAATTCATAAATGATAAATTACCGTTATTATCATTCAGCATAGAATATCCGACATTATCATATATATTATTTATTTATTTGCCTATGCTTTTGATCATGTTTTGGCTGCCGGTATTTATCTCGGACACTGATAATGCTTCATTATTAGTTGAATTAATTGTCTTCTTTATGCCAAGTTTTGTCCTGATTATCCTGAAAATGTGAAATTCGAATAGTTCTGTTTAGAATACTAATATTTCAATTTCGTTTTTTTCAATTCCATTTTAGAATTCCCAAGATTTTGAAGCGTAGACTTTGGATTCAATTAAAAGTAAAGTATTATTTAATCCCAAATTTCTACATTTCATTTGAAAATTTCTACATTTCATTCTTTTACGAAATCATCCGTCAAATCGTTTGGTTTAGTTTTTTTTTTATCAATTCAACCATTTTCTTCAAATTAAATAATGATTTGCTTGCCTGCTAATTGAAGAAATGCTTGGAACATTAAATGCGCTGCAAACACCATCATCAACAAGTTTACTACGAATCTCCCACGAATACATCGATGGCCGACAATGCTTGTAAATCGCAATTGCTGTCACCACCTTTTTAGATTTGATTATTTTCTGACACAACCAAGAAATTTCTCAAATTTCAAATTATCACTTTTATCTATCATAAATACCAAATGAAGTGCTCTATAGGAAGGTGAGATTTGCAATATCAAGAAAAGTATAATCGGCGACACAGTTGATCACGTCTTATGGAGTATAAATTAAGTGATAAGTAATAGAATTATGATTTGAAACAGTTTCTTCGAATTCCTCTGATAAAATAAGGACTCATTGTATGTTATTGACTAAGGTAAGAATATGAATTTTCTTATCAGTTCAAACTTGAATTCCTAAAAAATAATGAATGGCACCTGAGGAAGCAATTTCTTGGGTTTTGATCCGCCAATTTTACCGGGTCGGATTGAGCCTGTATTGCGATACCTGCAAAAAATGGCTAATTCGAATTTAATGAAATCACTGAATCATATAATAAAATTCACCATGACAAAAAAATTGTAATTTCATTTTTTAGAAATTGGATTAAAAGGGAAATAATCAAAATGAGTTGTGCCGAATTAGCTCATGAAATTACCTGGATAGGATTTTTGAGACACAACCATGTGATATTCGTAATTGGCGTGATATCTGACAAGGTTTAGTTCCCGACGAAGCCATTTGGATAATACGTTCCCGAAGATGTACTGGTAGTGGACGTCCATTAGCATAAATACCACCAAGTTGATTTGTGCCCGTACGTGCTAAATATTCCTGTTATTATGAATATGTAAACTTTAAGCCATTTTAAAACTGTTAAATTTAAAAACTTTTCAAAAATAGATGTCAAAATAAAATTTAAATTTTTACAAAGAATGCGTTGTGCAGAACATATCTATTATCTTTATCGGATATTAGAAAATTTTTTATGCTGATTGTATAATTTAGATGAAAAGGACTGTATAAGAAGTATTATTTAATTTGATAAAAGGTAAAAATTAAACCTTTTAGTCGGCATTCATTGTCATCGTTGAGACCAGGTAAGAAGCAAAAATCATCGCTTTGATTATACCACTTCCATAATGTTTGATCACCATTGATATGTTCACTTTCTTCTATGGTCTAAAAGATCAGTGTTGGTCTTTTTAATATTATACATACATTTCGCTGATAACATAATTTGTTTGTCATTAAATGATGAAAAAGATCGAATATATATATATTTATCTATAACCGACAAAAGAACAAACCTTAAGCCATTCTTCAAATTTCTGACTAAATTCAAAATCACAGTGTGTACTGAAATTAGTAGTAGTATTAGCAGCATCATATACTGTCCGCGAATTTATTGTTGTTGTTACCGTTAATGAATTATCACTACCATTAGAGATAAGCATTGAATGCATATCGGCCATAGATTGATACCTGCAAAGTTGATTGCATAACTTTACCATACTTTCTGATTTTCCTGTCCAAAATATAATGCCTTTAGGGTATAAGAAGTACACTGTCAGTAAGAGAACTGCTAGACGGAATATACGAAAAGCTAAATGCTTACCAGAAGAGTTGAACATCAAAAACGGACTTTTTGCTGCTATTGGATCCATAGTGATAAAACCGGTCTTCCAGGTAGCCCTCTTTTCAATCATCCCCCGGTATTTGTATCATCCTACCTTATATCGCCAAAAAACAACGGAAAATAGAATTTTGAAATCCATAGAATTGTTCATTAAAAAAGCCTTCATGAATTTCGATCCTGATTACTTGTTCTATTACTCTCTTTTTTCTCTTTCTCTCTCTCTCTCTCTCTCGCTCTCTATAATTATCTATTCATAAGCATCTTGATGGAAAAAATTAAGTAACTTCCTAAAAGATATAAGTTGAAATCATACAAGAATATCCGGGGCCAGAGGTTAAATGAAGGAAAAACCACAAAAAGATAACCGCGGAGAAATAGCTTGCCATTAAATATATCTGAAATAATAATATCTCGGAATTTGCAATCTCACGAATTTTAATTGTGAAATAAAAAAATACTGAATTGAATAGTTTAATCCTGATTTATTACAACAGTTTAATTAATGGAAAAATGTGATATAAATAAATGTTTGATTCATTTGAGTGAACAATAAAAATGGTTCTGCTAATAGACCGACAGAAGTGAGATCGTTCAGTTAAAGCCAAAATGCTTTTAACGAAAGTAACATTTTCAAATGAGAACATAAGACATTGTTTTATTAGAAGTGACCAATGAATGACACTTTAATTAATTAATCATTACATTTGCATGGACAATTAGCACTGCAGTAAACATAAGGATGTGTTTATTCTGCTAGGAAACGTATTATATTGGAAGGTAAACGGAGGTCATCTCAGTAATTCTCATCCTTAGATCTTTGACTGAATGGTTTTAATATTTTCAAAATGGAAAAAATGAATAGCTATGGAAAACTTTAGAAAAGTTTCTAGTGAACATAATGTTGATATTCCTCAACGAAAAGTTCTTTGGCCATCCAAATGATATGCTTCATCGTAGCTTTTTTTATAGCATAACTTTTAAGCATAAATTATGGAACAATGATAGTGATAACGATGACATCATTTCATTCATCTTTTCCGTGTAAATTAATCGTCTGATATATGTTCTACTAGCTTTCATGCAAAGCTTATTAACTTATTCAAAATATAAACGATCTGTCATTCTGTCACAAAAGTTAATTTCGTTCAGTTATGATTTAAAATGCTTTAAAATCTTTTATGAATGAAAAAACGATTTCTACAAATTAATTATACGCATTATATAAGTCTTCGTTGTAAACAAAGGAATAAAAATGATAGGATAATATGGAAAGATAAGAACATTTAGTGAATTCAAATATATTTGGCTAAAGAAAATTACTTCTTTATTATTATTATATTTATTCATTTTTGTTTTAAAAACTTTTAGATAACATTTATTGATAATTGATTGGATAAAGTAAACATATCAGAAATTTTTTAAGATTTTAAACAGAATGTTTGAAATCTTAAAATTTTTTTTGAAAGATTTAAAAATGATGAATGAAATATTTCCATTCAACAATAATAATTAATATAGAACTAATTAATTATTTTATCGTATATAACAAATCATTATAACAGCTAAAAAGATAATGAGCTTTGACTATACTAATTTCCCATAAATTTTCTCAATTAAACATGATTTCAAATTTCAGAAATACTGATAATTCTTTGATATCATCCTTTTCTGCTTCTTTCCTTCCAGTGTTTCTTAATTCTATACTTTTAATTCAAATTATTTTGCATTGAAAAAAAGACAAATCGATGAAATTAATTTTGATGCCATAAAGTTTCCCTTATAAACAAATGACGAATTCAACATTTAAGGCTATAAATAGAGTAATGACTGAATAGTATTGTTTTTTCACATTTGACATTACTGTAAACAAATATTACTATCTTTTCTGGTACTGGCTATGGCCAAGCGTTCCATATTTGTAAAATCAAAAAGGCATAAGAAATAGGCCATATGTCATTAAAAGTTTAATATTAGATATATTATAATTGCTGCATAAGCATAATCTTTTAGCTATCAATGACTTATGCATTCAAAAAAGTGACCTAAAAATTTGTTTGATTTAAATTTAAAATATGGAGTCAACGAAATTGAGAGTATAGTGGTGGCAAGATTAAAATACTAGCAATAATACATTTGCAAAATGCTGATTTTCTAGATGAGAATAATCATGAAATTATGAAAGTGCAAGAAATATAAATTATAAAATTGATTTTTGTTTTTTTCAGCTAAGCATGAAAATGATAGCAAACTGTTTGCTCTCTTTCTTAAAGTAATAAAAACTAAAAGGATTCGATTTGTTACGCATAAAACATAAATATGCTTTTTATGAATAAATTACCAACCTTATTCCTTTCCTATGAAAAAAAGATGTCGCAATGTCATTCCTTCTAAAGGCATATTTAAGAAGATATAAGAAATTGTATTAAGTTGTGCTGTAAGCATTTTTTTAAGGCTCACAATCTTTATAAATAATAGTACGAGATTATCATTCAGGCAAATCGCTAGAAGGACGAAGCGCTGAAAATAAGGCCTGAAGGTTATTTAATAGCAAAGGAATCAAAATCATAAGACGAAAGGATATTATTTGACACGGAGGCATTTAATAATGAAACAATGGATTCTTTTAAGAAGCTTTTAGTGAGTAAGGCTTTATAAGCATAAGAATGATTAAAGTCGGCTAAATTTTTTCTTAGAATATAAAAGAACTGGATAGATGATATAAGATTAAATTTAAATTAAAAATAATGTCAAGTTTACTTTGAAGAAAGTCCTTTTTCGTGGGTGATAGGCGCTGTGATTTAATAAAATGTGATCGAAACATATAATATCTATCAAGAATAATTTCATTTAAAAAATATTGAGGAGATTCTGAAAAGTACGCTATTGCTTTTATATCCGTTTGTAATGATTGTTTACTTATTTAAATGTCAGTGTTAATATGGAAAATTAGAAAGATTCCGTGTATGCCACTGCAAAAATTCGTCATAAATCAAACTTTAAAAAATATTTGTGTCAGCCGAAGTTCATTAAAATCTTTATTGTGAAATGTTTTCTCATTTATCCAATACACTGATTATAATGGTGACACCTCTACGACATAACTGAGAAACAATAATAATTGAACTAATTATATTTCTATTAGAAATTTTTTTTCTTGAAGTTGAAGTTAAAGTTTATATGTTTTCTAATTCCTTTTAATAAAATTTTCAAATTTCTTTGGGAGCATTACAATAAATTTATTTCAAAGTAAAATTAAGAAACAAACAAAAATTATTATCATATTAAGAAATATTCAGAAAAATTTCATGTGTCAACAATAAAAAAAAAGAATGATATATAGAGGAATTAATCGAAACGAATTATATAATATTGGAAATGGATGACTTGATGAATATGAAAACTCAAAGGTGCTTGTTATAATATGCCTTTCATTAGTTGATTTAACTTCATGCCGAAAAAGTTAAAAATTATTTTCATACGAAATATGCAAATCGTCTGAAGACCATTGTACCACCTTATTTATTCATACTTGAGCTAAACAAGCAGTAGTATGGAAGTTTTTTTGATTATTGGTACAGACAATTATGATTTCAATCATAATTGAAATTCAGACCTTAGATAAAATTCACTAATAAAAGAAACAAAAACCATGATCAGAAACTGAGTTAAGCGAAGTAACAAGAAGCCAATCTCCCGGTATTGAAAAAGAATCGAAACCAATCAAGAATAGATTAAATTTATATTCACGATGTTAAAGAAGTTCCTCATTAGCTGTAACTAAATCACACACATATATATTTAGAATGAGTACAAATTTAACCAAAATAAGAATTTTCTATAATGCTCTAAAATGCCTAAAGGAATGAAAAGTTTGATCGAGTTCTTATATCGTAGACTTATAATTTTTCCTGAATTAGTAGGAGTACTGCTTCAATTTTGAATGATAGAAAACGTATAGTAGCAGATATTGAAAAGGTTTTCTACAATTGAAGTTACGTTCAACAAAGAGAAACTGTATTTGGTTTTTTTGGTTTAGAAATATCCGAGATCAGGTAACGGAAATCACATAGAATGTTATCGATTTCAAGGAATTCCATTTAAAGCAATATCATTCCCTTTTTTACTATCAGCTGCTTTTAACTGTCATTTGGAAAATTATGACAAATCGCTCTTGAAACCAAAAAGAATTTCTATTTTGACAATATTATAAAATTATGGGAACCAATGAAGCTCTTAAAAATCATTAATGATGGTTAAAAAACCAAAATAACATTACTGTATAAAATGTTTGAATAATCAACCTATGTTTATATTCTTGTCTATATTATATAAATTGTATCTGCCAGTCAAATGATAGGATATCCTTTGTATTCTTTCTTGATGTATATGATTCTAAATGAAATCAATTTCAAAAGACGCTTCAATGAACATGAGGGAATTTTTTTCAAATGATGGGGAATTCAATATCAGGAATCCTGATATTGAAGTAAATCAAATTAAAAAAATCCTTGGTATTAACTGGAGCCCTAACAGTAATCTTTTTCAGATAATTTTAAAACTTCTGAATGAACAAAAATCAAACAAAAGAACAATTTTACAGTTTATGTTATGAATTTCTTTATGGAATTCTTTTTCACTTTAGGACCATTTTTGAAACATGATATCATCGGATATAAATCGATAACGGTATTATTTAGAATCATACATCATGGAAATATACAAAGCATATCATATCATTTGATTGGCAGATACAATTTGTATAACGTAGATAACAAGAATATAAAGATATTTTGATTATTTAAACATTTTTATACAATAAAGTTATTTTGGTTTCAAACAGGATATGAATTAACAAATTTACAATTCGTTATTTAAATTTGTGATCAGGACTACTTATTTTGGCCCGCATGACTAAAGCAGAAATTTCTCCATTAGCCCTTCCTGAGTTTAGATTTGACTCAGCTGACTTCTTTTCCTCTCTTATATTTTTACGTAATTCTTCTCTTGGCAACTGCTGATCTAGTGTTATTAAATTCATTTCTTTGATTTCACCGAGCTTTTCCGGTATTCTTTTGCCTGTTTTGCATCTTTGATTAGATTGCTAGACATCTCCCGGCTCGGAAACAAAAAATTTTTCTGATGGCTGATACAGATAAATTGTTGTGATAAAGATTTTATTATTGATGAGTGGAGGATTTATTCTTCACCCATGTTATTATTAGATAATATTAGGGATGGAGTTGATCACTATATATTGCAATGTTGTTTAAATCGAGCTGCAGCTCACGATTGTAATCTTTTTGAAACAAAGGGAGCTATGCAAAAAACAAATCATTTTACGGCTATCTTACAAGCGAAGCAATTATTTATAAGATAAAAATTTAAATCTTAATTGAATAAATGATTTATTACTTTAGGTGTCGGACCATTTATTCTATATTTATTTTGTGTGATAAACAATCAGACTTTAAACTGATCTATCGGTAACAGAATCATACTGCTTTTCGCCATCTTTTGACAAAATCATTCCAAATTCTATCGTGTATTGACGGTAGACGAAAATGTTGCATTTCGTTTCATGCTTACGAGCGTTCAATGAAGTGCTCTGATTGGTTTTGCTCAAGGTGGTTGAAGGTATTTGTGTACAAGTCTGCCTGTATTATTTTATTGTCGTTTAAGTTTTTCTGCAAAGCTGATTTTTGAGAGACGGAACGCTCGCTTTGATAATGACAGCTCTACGATCTATAATAACCACAAGTTACTGGATGGAATTTCAGATTCCAGCAGTTAAATTGAACATATTAAATCGCTCTAAGTGATAATAAGCTCCTGGTTGATAATTCGTTCCATTACAGCGGGGATAGTCATAACCCTCTCACCATTAACAGCATTAGCATTACCTCATGGAATTATTCAAATGCTTGAAGGACTTGGTAGTAAGTGAAAGGACGACGTTGAAAATTTTTGCTTTAATGTGGACGATTGTTTTTAAACATTATGACCCTTTGTTTTTCTACGATAGGTGGAGAAGATCGTTCTCGTTTTTTGCATATTCAATTTTTTTTTTTTTTGAAAATATATCAATTGTATAGCGTTTAGGGAGGTCGTATAGATATTTCAAGACTTCAAGGTAGATTTAATTAGAAAAAGCTGACTAACTGGTGTGTGGTACTTCCATTAATTTCTAGAAATCCTGAAAGTAGGCTTAAATATATGGGAGGAAAAGAGTTTCATAATATTTCAGCAAGTGAATACAACCAAATGACTTTAAAAGCTTTGGAGAAGCTGAAGGACCTTTACCGCGACATTGCGCAGGTAATTTATCGTAGTTTATTTTAAGCAGTTCTTCGCTACAATAGTTCTTAAAATTTCCACCATATTGTCTTTATGACTGCTCCCCATATATTACGACATTATTTATTTTAGGTACCTATACCACAAAATGCTCGCTTACGACGTCACGGGAAATATTTTGAAGTGCGTTTATCATTTCTTTTTACATGTCGTTTATTTCTGTTATATTTCTGAATATGTGATATTCCTTGATCTTGGTTCGGGAGGATCATATTTCTTTTCATTTTGTTGGAATCTAATAGCGAGCATCAACTAGAGCCTCAGTATAAACACGCTTGTTTTGAATTTCTGGCTGTTGGCAATCGAAAGGAATAGCGTATGCATTCCTCTTGGCAAAATTATGTGCGCTAATTCACTATTTTTTGACACTGTGAATGAATTAAAGTATATTTAGATTTCTTCAATTTGGACGAGTCATGCAGTGGAGTTAAAGAAAACAGTGAAAATGCAGCGTTCAAGTTTGATCGTGCAAAAAACCAATGAACCGATCATGTATGAGCTCGTTTCGACAACATCGCTACCACTCACTGTCATAGAGTAATCTTTTTAACATTTCAACTGATAGATTAATATGAAATGATGGAATATGAATGTTAAAAGCTTTAGTTTAGTAAAATTTTGGAAGTGGTAAGAAAACTAAATTAAGAAGTTTCTGATTTAAGGAGTTCCGAAAAAAATAAAAGATTTTTTATTCTTCTTAAGTAATTTGTTTAGAGAAGAACTAATAGCTTTTTCCCAGAGCGATTCAAGATGCGCTACGCTTATTACTTTACCTGATGGTAAGGAAAAGAAACAATACATTAAGGTCTGTCTGTTAATTTTTGGGGTTCTTTTCTTGGCTTTTTTTGGTGTTCTGCTAAGCAAAAAATTAAAGATCTTGCATTGTAATAATTAGGGTTGACTTATCAGTTACAATGACTTTTGTTTATATTCTGCTTATAGTTCCGTGTGACATTTCTTCATTTACAATCTAGAAAAAAATAGGAATTAAGAATAAATATCCAGTTTATCATCCTGTTGGATTCGATACAACTGTAATAGGAAAAGCTGCATTAAATTTTTGAATTTTCAGGTATTCGACCAGAAGGAGCATATTGAAATTTGCTTCATTGATGTAACATCACCAAAAAAACATGGTCTGATTTATAGTGATGGTAAGTAATCTTTTGAATTTTTCAAAAAAATTATTAGCTAGTCATCTCCCAATGACGTAGTTATTGCTAAGGAAGAGTGATATGACTGGTAGCAAATCTCGTTTTATATTTCCTTGCCGCAGTGAGCATTCGGTGGTGTTGAAAAAATGTTTTTGCGTAACCAAAAAAGAAAAGATCGGGTTGAGAAAAATGAAATCCTTATAAATGAATAAATCATTTTAGTGAGATTTGTTACATTTCTTTCGTATAGCTGCCGTTTCTTTCCATCACTTTGTAAGGCCACAATCTTATTTACCATAACCGTATTTGTTAAAGTTAAAATTGTTCCATTAATAACAATATTATTGTTCTTTCAATGCAAAAAATTATTGGGACCATACATTTCAAAATTTTATTTCTTATTCCTCTAGTTCAGTTTAATATTGAGAAAGCAATATTTATCATAAATGATAAAAAAAGTCAGTTTTGCAGAAGAATTCGGCGGTTTGAAATGGTCGAATGGCGAGGGTCATTTATTATATGCAGCCGAAAAGTTTGTCAAGAAAAAAGAATACTACGATGTCGAATTGGATTGGACTAACGAAGAAAAGTTTCTCGATTCTAATGTTGTAAGTGAACTTAGTACTTTTGGACATGCGATTTCCTGACATTGTGTTTCATATTGACGAGATACCAATATATTGTTTAAAAGTAGATATATACTGAAGTTTATTCAGTCTTTTTCTCGAATTTTAGAAGGTGAACTCTGAAGATGACTACAGCTTTAATCTTTCTTATCACTTTCTGATTTTAACAGTGGTTTAGCTAGCAGTGTTTTATGAATATTATTGTTGTTAATTAGATAATATAGCGTACATTTAAGGATTTGAAAGCATTTAAGGATTTGAATCGAAAGTGTTTTGGAGTTTATAATAGAAAGTGTTCCAGAATTTTGGAGTTGATAAGTCTCTGAAAAGCAATTCCGTTATAACTAGCGAGGTTTCTAATTAGTTTTCACTAATAATAATGAAATTGTTTTTTGTGCTAATTAAATAATAACAATTGAAACAGGGCGATAAGTATGAACTTATTGAAAACTGGGGCGAACAGCGATACAAAATTCGGGAACCAGTGCTATCTGTATTTGATGTTATGAGTGGCAGTATCACTGTACTGGATCAAATACCTGACAGTATTACTCCTACTTTTGTTAGTTTTAAGCTTCAGCTTTTAAATACATCTGTTTGAAATATCGTTTTAGTCGGCATATGTCAATACCATAGAAGCATTAAGTAGTGAACTAGAACTATTGAAAAACTTTCTTCGTTTCAGTTTAAATCTTCGTTCTAGGTTTCGTTACTTGTTGTGCTGCGGCAAGCTTTTTGAAGTATTTTGTTCTGTATTCTCTATCCAAGCATGCATAATGACTGAATTATCTCTAAGTTGTTTTGAAATCTTGTAGTTTCAGTTCTGGAGTTGTCCATTTTCAGTAGTTACTGCTCTTTCTGTAGATCTTTCTATCTATAGATCATTCTTTATATTTCAAAATTTACAGTATTTTTGGGGCCCAAACGATGAAGGAATCGTATTTTTTGGGATTCGGAGTACTCCTGTCAAATTGGGAAAGATATACTGCAATAACAGGGAGTTAGTTTATACAATCACTTCATTTCATATGAAGTAATAGTAACAGTTTTTCTAGTTTGTTTGATTTTCAGAGGAACATTATTCTATTACGAGTTGGGTTCAGCAAAATTAATTCTATTAAGTAATAAAAATGTCTCAATCGAGGGATTGTCATTTTCTCCAGATAAATCTAAATTGATTTATTTTCAACGCCAATCTGGAGGACCTCATTACGCATCAGTTTCCTGTCAATTGGTGAGTTCCATTGTCAGTTATTATGTGCAAAGGCTTCTATGAAAACATTATATTTTTCGGAACTACTTCGAAGTTGCTTGTTTTTCATAGATATAGATATTAATAGCTCGAAATCTCGATTTCTGTCTTTCCGAGAAATTGCAAAGCAGTCTAATTCTTAACAATACTAATTATAACACTTCAATGATATTTATGTTTAAGTAATTTACCATCATGAAATGTTCCATATTTACACTTTCAGTTGACTTGGATTGTTAACTATTTTTTATGAAAGGATTTATGGTGCTTGATATTTAGGTTTTTTTAGATTGACTGGAATAAAAGCAAACAACAACTATTAGTTCCAATCGTCACTGCAGTCGTCGGTATGTTTGTATTTTCTTGCAATTAAAAGTGCTGGGCAAAGGCGAACTAGTATCCACTAAATAGTTTATAGAGTTGCTAAGAAAAGTTAAAAGTATCAAGAATTTTTAAAATATTCTTTTCTGTTTTCCTTTTATATTAATATGGATCTCCTATACTTTTTTCAAAGTCATTATCTTTTATCAGATCGTGAACAATTTCCTGGGCTGTATGCCGTGCAATTAATCGATAGACCGTGGTCTAGTGATAATAAACGAGTATTTGTTTCAACAGTGTGGGGTTCTAAAAGAGTGAGTTCAATTTTTCGACCAAAACGATTTAAAATGCATTAATGCGAAACTATAGTATGTACAATTAGTTTCTCATTAGTTTTGCATTTTTCTTTGATTTCCAGGAAATTGTAACTATCAACACGGAAACAGGAAAATTGGAGAAAGTTACGAATAACGGTATGCACAGTCCGTATATTTAGAGTTTTGTGCTTTGCTAATTATTCTCTGGTTTAGAGATGAGTGATTTTCTAATAATGGTTTCAACTGCTTGTTTGACTATGCATATTCTAGCTCCGGCAATCATTGTTTTTACCTGAAGACATTTAAAATATTAGCATGATATTATAATTATGGATTGTGATGTAGTCCTTATTATGAGGCATTTCTAAGTGCATTTATATATTTTAGGCGTTTTCCATGGAAGTTGGACGGTACTTGATGTAAATGAAGATTGTTTGGTAGCGGCTTGTAGCGCGCCAAATCGTCCTCCAACTATCCTTGTTGGTCATATTCCAAAAGTTAATTCGGGACAGATGGTAATTATATTTTTACTCGTACTTGTTTTTTTGTTGAAGCATAAAAATAAAATTTGTTCTTGTAGAGAAACATTATCAGCTTACGTCGGAAGTTGCGTGTTGTCTTGAAAGTTTGAAGTTACACTATTTCAGAATCAAAAAAATAAAGTATAATAGAGATGTTGCGTCTATACTTCCACTGAGTAGTTTGTTCTCGTATAAGTTAACCACGTGACTTCTTTCTGGAAATCATGTGAATCATATATAAATGTTGCAGATTATATGGACCAGACTTGATAATAGCTCAGCTGTTGAAGTTCGCTTGAAATTACTCGGTTTTTCATGGCAATTGATGAATTTCGACAGAGGAGGTGAGTGATCTTTTGGTATAGCCGATAGCTGATCTTTTTATTTCCTTTCCTTTTATTATCTTTATAATTGATATTTTGGTAATTTTTTTGTTAAATTTTTCAGTTCGAGGTTCATATGAAGGTCTGCTTTATATTCCAAATGAAACCAATATTGTTCCACTAGTTGTGTTACCTCATGGTGGACCACATAGCGTCACAATTGCTTGGTACCTTATTTCATTGTTTGTGATATTATTATTGTTTTTTCTCCAGTATTATAACATGCAATCATAGCTGTGCTCCATTTTCGGTGCAATTTCAAAAAAAAAATGCAAAAATTGTGGCAAGAAATGACAAGAAACTGAAGCATGAGAAATGTACTTTTCTTTAGCCAAATCGAGCAACTGCTTTAGTGTGTTGTTGTTTCTCGTTATTTCAGTTGGCCAAAGTGTGAGATTCTGTTATTGTTGAATTCCGGTTATGCATTGCTTTTCGTAAATTATCATGGATCGCTTGGATTTGGTAATGACTTTGTGAATTCACTCCCCGGTAATTGTGGTGATTTGGACGTCAAAGATGTTCATGTAAGTCAAGCTATTTTTGAGATTATGTAGGCTTTACTGAGACTTGCAAACTTTCAGATTTTGATTCTTATCAGTAGTAGATTGATATTGCTGTTTTAAAAATTTTCAATAATTATAATACAGAGTTTTATATGCAAGCTTTTCCTGTTCATTTGCTTTTAGCTTAAGCTTATTGCAGTTTGCTGTTCAAAGAGTGTTAGACATGGAATCAAGGTTAGATCGTTCGCGAGTTTCAGTATATGGTGGTTCACATGGTGGTTTTATTGTCAGCCATCTGATTGGACAATTTCCTGTAATTTTTAATGTTCAATTGCCTTTCCAATTTTATTTTCAGTAGCAGGAATTATTATCAAGATCTCGTTTCTTCTTGCTAAAGCTGACAAATTTTAGAATTTCAGGACTTCTACAAAGTGTGCATTGCTCGAAATCCTGTTTTAAATATTGCAGGTATCAGTTTCCTCTTGTATGTTACGATTAGCAATATTACGAAAAAGTTTTTTAATGGTGAAAAGTATAATGTTCCAAAATGGAAAGAGCGTAACAGCTAATTATTTTTGATTAGCATTTGTTTATTCACTTTGATTGTCTTTTTATTCCATGCACCAGTTTGAGGGATATAAGAGGATTTTACTTTGGTTACAAATAAATGTGTAATGTATGGTACTGATAAATACCGTTGCTCATTTAAATAATTTATTGAAATTTTTAGCAATGTACGATTTGTCGGACATTCCGGATTGGTAGGTTTTTTATTTTACAAAAAGAGTCAAGCAAAATTTTTTTTTCTTGGTATTATCCATGTATATTTACCATCTACAAATGCTATATTCATTTCTGTGATTACTCTATTTTCTGTTTTTTCTTCGAAATTAGATGTACACACATATCGAGAAAAAAACTTTTTTTAAAAATTTTTTTCCTTTTTGTACTCATAGTGCGTCTGATATATTTAAATTAGCATCGAAAACTAAAAATGAATGCGTGTGGCTCAGTAATTTCGAAAAATAATACAATTAATGCACGTGTGTTAGCAATATAACATCAGAATCTGCATTTTTTTTGCTCTCCAGGTCAGTAGTCGAGGCTCTCGGGCGGAACGTAAATGATTGGCAAAGGATATTGACAGCAGAAGACCGTGAGAAAATGTACCAGAGTTCGCCGATTGCTCATGTTGAAAAGGTTTTTAATTTTTACCCTGTTTTTTGACTGTGGGAATTCTTTAGACACTGATTAAGCAGTTTCGTTATGAAAGGAATCTAAATGAAAAACTGTTAGTGAAACGGAAAGAGTAACGCAAAAGTATTCGGAACATTTGTAATAAGACGGGATTTTTGTCAACTTGAAATATTAATAAAATAATTTGTTTTACGAAAATTTTCATAGGATTTTGTTATAAGAACGAAAAATGCTATGATTTAAGAATGCTTTAGATTGTTACACCGTACTTACTTTTGATTGGTGAAAAAGATTTACGTGTTGTAAATCATTATCGAGCTTTCATTCGTAATCTAAATGCACGCGGAATTCCTAATAAGTAAGCTGTTCAGTATTTGAAAAATAAACTTTTTTTCTCCTGCAGAATTTTCGATATTTTTGTTCTTTGATCTTTGAAGGAAAATGAAACTGTTTAAAGCGGTACGTTTAATTCTTTATTGTTGGTACCGATGTTTCTAATAAAATGGTATAATGTGCGAGTATATTTCATTAGTCTTTGAGCAACTGAAACACTGTTCATTTATTATGGAAATTCAGAATTCTGTCGTATCCAGAGGCGTGCCATTCCCTGGAAGAAGTTGACGTGGAGGCAGATTGCGCAATCAACACCGTTCGTTGGCTCGATAAGTATCTCCATCAGTGATCTTTCATTTCCTCTATTATTTTATTTACTGAGTTTCCTAGTTACTTGGTTACTCAACAGTTTGGCTGAAAAAACTGGATGAAAATTATGTTTTGAATAAAAATTGTATTTCGAATGTAATTTTAAATTACTCTGAAGCCATCAAAATTTTCTTAAATGTTGTGAAGTTTTTGATGATACTTCTATATATGAATGTTCATGTTGATAATGTTGATAGTAGCTCCCTTATTTTGCAGAATGAACTTAGCCAGTTGTAGAACTAGTAAAAAAAGTTATCAGAAAATCATAATTTGTAGGGGAGTCTCGATAACTTTGCAAGGAGTGTTTGAGTTTTTTGAATAGCCAAGGTGTAAGTTCATTGAAAACCTTAAAATAACAAAACTGTTATGGAAATTCGAATCTGCAGGTTTTCTATCACATATAAACATATTTTCCTTATATAAAATTCTGATCTTCTTTAAAATACGCGGGAAGAAAAAAGCCTTGGGTATCGTGTATAGATAAAACCGTAAAGAATATATTGAAGAGTACCGATCTTTATTGGCAGTTCCCGTTTTGTGAGGAAAAGAGGTTCGGGTGAGCGTTTGGCCTCACACAAAATATTTGGTATATATGGGTGGTGATTTCATCGTTGTAGAGATGGAGTAGTACATGATTTCATTTGCTTAATATTATAGTTATTGTCATTCAGGGAGGCGTTGTTTTTTTGTAGATGTGATAAGAGTCTGTGGAACCATTCAGTTTCCTTTCTGAATGGAACTGTAGAATTTCATCCCTTTCAAGATGATAAGTTTGAATACATAGGAAATCATATAAGAAATGTTGTAAAAAATGAATTGTAACTGTCAGCTCTTCATCATGCAATGTCTCTTTTTAATATTACGAGATGTGAACCTTCTAATAAGATAAATTATGAAACATAATTGTTACTGGTTATACCTTGTGGTACATTTTGTCAAAAAAAATTGAAGTAGAGATTAGTTAAGATCTGATAAAGTTACATTTAATGATGATAGATTGATTTTTTGTGTGCCCTGTCTTTTTTGTTTTTGCTGTTCTCACAATATGAGAAAATGCTGGTGAATAGAAAAATGCAATATGTTGACCTTGCACACATTGCTATCTCGGTCAAGCTAAATAAAAGGTCAGAAGTGTATGACAAATAGTAGTAATGAATTGAAGGAATGCGCAATTCCCCAGTGATAATGACAATAGGAGTATTAGTAATATAGTAGATAATAATAAATAAAATGGTAAAAAGTAAATAAAATTGTCGGTGGCACCTTCGTATTTGTAAGATATTGACGCTTAAGCTTAAACTTGTTCTGTCCGTCCAGCTCATCCTCTTAGCTAGCAATCCTACTAGCGGAAGGGGAATAATGTGAATGGGTACCATCAACTGTTACGAATGGCTGTCAGGGACTATACCATATACATACACGGATTGGATATATATATATATATGTGGTTTAATTTCAGGGGAAATTCTAGATAGGAATGTGCTATCAGATGAATGGGATGGGAGAAAAGAGAAAAAGGTCGTGACAGCAGGTAGTCACTCCACTCCACTCCACTCCAACTCTGAACGACAGCATGAATAATGGCAGGCACTATCAAGTATACCACACTGACCAGACCAACAGCAATTAATTATCAGTTAAGTGGATACTAATGCGTACGATTGTCTGCCCCAAACAAGTTGCAAATTTTACACGTACACATCATTTTTCTAGTTAAATCATCATATCATTTATCGATAACGACAATCTTCAGACTAGTATAATTGTGGAACATGAAAATAGAGGGCAATTCATTTGATGTTTTGAATACGACACTTGAAACCTCATCAAGCTTATAGAAGTACTCTTCTTCCATTCCAATGAAATAAATACTTTATCAATGTGAATGAATAATATTAAAAGTTGCAAGAAAATTGCTCAACTCTGTAACAGAGATAGTTTGGAGAATTAAAATTCTATACCATTGCACTGTTGATCAAAATACTTTCATTTGAACAATTATTGCACAATTCAATTGTTATATGTCTCTTACTAACACAAGAGATTAGAGCATAACTAGTCCCGTAAATGAGTTTCAGTTTTTCTTAATTTCATGGTCTTTTGACTAAATTATTTGATAACGTATGGCAACCTAATAGAATAGCCTATTCACATGACATCCATGAAACTCATCTTGATTTACATATTTTCGCGGATAAGCTGCAGTGATCAAATCAATGCGCATTTCTTCTAACATCCATTGTGTAATAAATAGGAGTGCAATATTGAATCAGACTGGATAGTTTTTGACTCCGATAATCACTAGTGTAATAAAAGCGTCACCCTGTTTTGTTTACAGTTGTTTGAAACAAGTGATGCTAGATTCATATGAAGTTTCATTCAAATCGTGGACTGATGCTTTTCCCGCTCCCACTCTACTCTTCAGTTATAGTTAACAGATGATACTCTACGGCTATATTGTTTGTTCACTTTTGATTTCTTTCAATTTTAATCTTTTCATAGCATTTAATAAAGAGCTCTTTATTTCTATTCTATCTTTGAATTTATAAATAAAAAAATCGCGCAAAAGGCACAAAACTTCTTTCTTTTCATTTCATCAAAATTTTTACTGCGAACTTTTCGAAATGGTCGCATTCATGTGTTTCAACTTTTCTTCTATACTTCTTCCCTCACTACCATTTATTTTTATGGTATTTTGGGTTGAAAAAAACATTTGCTTCGTTCACGTTTATTCACATTTCCCACACTTCTTCTTCTCCAAACTTTATTTTTAATTAGCTCCACCGAAATATACATGTGGATTCAACTATAGAAGAAAGAAAAACAAAAAGAAATTTCGCTAAATGCATTATTGCTATGGTTGGTTCACTTCTACTGGTAGAGTGGGGAGGTGTGACCCAATTGTTTGTTCAATCAGCACAATGTTTTTCCTGCTACTATTCATCATCTATTTATACACCACGACCATCACAGTATCGTCGAAAGTCCTCATCGCCTTCTTCTTTTGGCTATTCACTGTAGCAATTTTCTTTTGATTATTCATTGTAGCAATTTTCCTTATTCAATTTTGAAAGATGGATAGACGAAGAAGGCCCAGTTTCATAACTCAGAGAATGTGGGAAATCCACGATTAATGTGCGCTGATATGTTCTACGTACGTATTCTATGTTTCTATGTGTATATGTCTATTGCGCGCATATTTTGAGTAGACGCGGATATGTATAGCGAAATTAGCACCAGTGACCTCATTTCGATCAAGTTGAACTTTTGAATGAGGTTCAATCTCGTCTTCGTCTCTATTTCTATGCCCTTTCCCCACACTTATCAGCCACAACGCGTTCTGCCACTAAGTGCGTCCATATCTTCACCCCTTCAATCGAACCTCTACCCTTGCATCATGACCATACATTCCACAGGGAGGTGCCACTCCACCGAGTCGTCCCACCGAGTCCACATCCACTATCCACAGATCGATGTATGAACTGGGCGCTCTCTATACATTATTCCGTCCCATCCGCTTCTGCTTCGTTCCGTTCCGCTGTGTTTTATTCTACATTATTCCTTGTCGCTTAAATTTCTACCCTCTCTCTTCCTCTTTTTCCCTTTCTTTCTTTTCAATCTCACTGTATGTTCATCATTGTGGTCGAAGTCCACTTTGAAGGACATTCTGATGTCGTCTTTCCGTGGTACTTTCGCTATTTCGGATTTTTTTTTTGTCTCATTTCTGCTCTAAAAAAGTATTACTTTTTGCAAATGAATTTCTGTGCAAAAGTGGCTGCTTTAAATGGAACAGAATTTTGTTAGCTACTAGTCATCTGTCTGATATACATCGTGCATCATAATCTTTTAGTTTCAATTTTGATTGCTAATGTCAGAATTCCCACTCGCTCATGACTCATGATTTTTAAAGTTTTTTGTTTTCTACTTCATCATTTTGATAGATGCAACTGTATGCTCCATCCTTTTATGATTTTGAGAGGAACATATGAAAAAAGTGCATAATGCATGTTTATGCAAAACATGAAACAAGAAGTTTGCTGCTTAATAATATCAGTAATAATGATTGTTTATCAATTTTAGGATTCTGTTTTTTTATTGTGATTAGTGAGATCGATGCCGTCAATATCAGCTCTCTCACCTTACTACTATAAATCATTTCATCCTTTGAAAAACGATGACAAGACTCCGAGAAGTTACGGTAACGGACATCCAACTTTCACATGTTGCATGAATGCACAACAATCTACGCAGTCTGGACAGTCCCTTTTTCGCTTAGTTTTGCAAAGTCAGGTTTGTGTGAATCCTTGATATTTTCCGTGTTACTTTGTTGTCACTATGTATTAGTTTCCAATTTATAGTTAAAGAAGATTACTTTAACCATAAATTAGTCATTTTACTTGAGGAGGGATATAAGCACATTGAAGGATTAATTCAAGATGATAACATACTATGATCACTAATAACGAGCTCATATTCAGGGCATTCAGTGATTTTCAGACCGCATATGCTCAATACGTGAAGCTGGTAGCATTGTTCGCATTTGCTGTTGTCCATGTTATGTATATGATACCATTCCTACATACTTTTGCGGCTGTAGCTTCCAGTGTTGATATGACTGATGTGACGCCCAGCATTGAATCGTTACATCTCCGGCATTTCGTAGAAACTCTTGCCGATGTGAGCCATTTGTATTTGTTTGCAATGATACTCGGTTTGATTAAAATTATTAAAAAAATTGTCATCTACGATTTATTGGTAAACTGCAGTATGCTAAAGTTTGAACAGACTATGAAGATAAAGTGCACAAACATTAATTTAATTCAGATGCAGAATTAAAGTTAGAATGCAAGTTTCGAATTTGAATGTTCAAATTTTTTATGACATGGACTTCTGATCGGTATCACAGACTTCAGATACAGATAAATTCACTCATTATTTTGATTACCAATGCTCTTCATTTGTATCTGCCAATTTCACTTTTTTTTCAGTACAAGAAGAACATGTGGATGATTGTGGGTAGTATGTGTGTTGCGTTGTCTACTTCATGTTTTATACTTATGCTGTATACTTCATCACGGAAAATTGCTTATGACATTGTTGTAAGTCATTATTTCTAAATAAGTGCTTTTATTGTCCACTTTCGATATAACGATGAATGAATACTAAAGAATTGCTCTTTTGTATGGAACAATTTTTATTTTCCTGAGCTTTTGTTAGCCTATAATCATTTTTCCAACTTCAGATACGGGGAATCGATCTTTTGACTTTTGGTACTTTACCGTTTTTCCTGATTGCTAGGCTGATTTTACTGAACAACATCTTTGAACAACTACCCGTCATACTCCGTGATATTCAGTTTATACAATATTCGAAGCAATTGAGTACCACACTTCACTGCTCATTTGTACCTGCCAAAGAGGTGAATACATTAATATGCGCTTTATCGAAGCTTATTCTTTGATGTATCTGTCATTAAGAAAAACTTTCTTATGAGCACAGTATAGAATATATTTGATTTGGGAAATTTTGGATACCAATAAATAAGTAAAATTATAGGTAACAGCTGGATTTGCTATTTATTACTTATTGAGTCGAAATTCATCCTAATTTAGGTCTCACTGTGTGATCAGGTTATACGAAATGCTCTTTTCCCGGCATACATAGTCAAATTTCTCATTATCTTGGCAATCTTAACAATTGCTTACATGCTATTGGCTTATTTAATCGAGTGGTGCTTGAGACACTGGTTTCCACCGCAGTGCAATCACTCCAAACACACATCTATCTATGCGCCAATCGCCATGGCTGTTTAAACTTTTGATGTGGGAATTATCATGAGTGAGTCGAGTCATTCAGAAAGTATTTATTCTTTTTGAAAAAACTCTTCTGTTCTTCAGATAAGTAGCGAGTCTATTTATTATAATCAAGTGGTTTCACGTCTACCCTATGATAGTATGAATGTAATTCATGTTGTTATTTTTCAAAAATATGGTTTTTTTATCTTGCCGTTTTAGGTTAGCTGTTTAGAATTATGCTTATTTCCTTAATGTATTTATTGCAGAAATATTTATTCCTTAACCGAGATAAAACCAGTTTGTACAAAAGGTAAGGAAAGTCATTTTGAAAGAAAAAAGAGTTATTTCTCCGAAATATCTCTCTTGGATGTATAGGAAAGGTATGTTTTGCTATAAGTTTTAGTTAGGATTTGCTTTTGATCCTAATCTTGAAACAATTTTATAGTGTAGTTTATAACGCTTATCGAACTGTTGCTGTTCTACAATCTTTACTTCTAAATTAGTTTTATCTCGAACTTTGCTTGTGTGCTCTGACTCAGAAATGCAAGTTCTTTTTCATTTCTTCTGTAGAAAATAAGCTTGTCATGTTTTGTACCTCCTTGTTCTATTTGCAAACTCGTCTTTCGATCAAATTTTGATTTCGGTCGTACACGAAATAAGCATTGTGTCCCGTAGTCGTTTTTTTTTTAATGTCACAGTCTTTTGTGGTTTATTTACTTTGATTTCGGTCGTTCACGAAATAAGCATTGTGTCCCTTAGTCGTTTTTTCTAATGTCAAAGTCTTTTGCAGTTTATTTATGTTTTCCTTCCTTTCATTTCTTGAGTCAGTTATTTTTCTCTATTTCAGAGTATTCCCGCATGATTCTGATATGAATTTCATTTATCATTGTAAACTCTTACATAATTTATTGTCTATCGATGTTAGACTCCAGATCAATCTGAATTTGTCACAGCAGTGCTAAAAAATGTCGCAGCGTGTTTAAACGGCAACAAGGCCAATTACGAAAACTGGGCAAATAGCAATTCATGAATATATTTTCGGAGTATGCAATAAATTTATGCAGCTTTTTTGCAGTGTTTAACATTCGTTGCTGTCAGCACTTTTAAATAATGGCTGAGATGATTTCGTGAGGCATTAGCTGTTAACATACCTTCAATATTAGAGAATAATCCTGAAGTGCACTGACTTTCCTAAAATCGTAATTCTGGAATTTTCGGAATTGTGTTTGGCGACAGGAATAAAGCTCGTCATATGACTAGAAACAAAGTTTATTTTAATATTTCGAACAAAGTCATCATTTAGAATCACATAGGCTTTAGGACTATGCCGACACATTTGACTCATTCGCGCGTATTTTTCCGGCCATGTTTCCAATATTATTCTCAGACGTACACCATTATCGCTACCCCTTGTCCATTGCATCGTTCCGCGTAATACAAAGGCGAAAAAAATTTCTTTAATACTTTATTAAGCAACCCCATTAAGTAACTGGTTTTAGCGACGGGAATGCTGTCCAAACCTCAACTCTAGTGCTAATATGCGCTTTAAACGTTTTGACTTAAATGTTACGAAGATCAGATGATAAGCGATGTTGTTGTTCCAGGATCGAAGTAATCGTATAATTTAAATAAACAACTGTTACGATTTCTACGATCAGAAAAGCACAATATTTAAAGATGGACGTATTCGCCTGTTAAAGCGGGAACTTCCTTGAAAAATCTTGAAAGCAAGGCTTTAAGGACTTAAAAAGAAATGCAGATTTAAATAGCGTAGGAAATGCGGAATGTCACCGAAGCAATATATACTCTCGGGCACGATGTTATGTACATTTTTATTCCAATAGATCTTGAAGTAAAATTGCCCAAAAAATTTTGAGTAGTTGAAGGCAGTTGAAAGTAAATATGTACATAAGTCGGACTTGTGGATAATCATCTCCTATGTACAAAATTATTGAAAGCAAAAGACTATACACAAATATGGAATATGAACATAACAAAATCGAAAATCGCGCAACAAGTGTGAACTTCAAAAAACATAAAACTAGAACCTTTCCTCACGATTTAATGCCAGACGATTTTAAGGAAAGAATAACAAATTCATTGCAATGTCGCATTCAGAATATTACATTCTCTTCTCAGATGTCTATAAAATATACCTCATACGATCATATATTCTATTTCTTTACCTTTCATATGCGGATGACAAATCAACTAACTCAAATGGCAAGTACTCAAGGCAAATTCTCATTAATTATTGCAGCGGTAGCATTCCTTACGCCTTCTCCAACACTAGCGTGTTTTTTGGGCAAAGGCGGTGGTGCCAATTTAAGCGGTTTTGCTGATAGGGCCATAGACCCGAAATCTGTGTTTGAATAGTAGCGTTCGCAATCAATCTAAAAAAGTTTTTTAATAACATTTAGTGTGATCATTCGAGAACATGGATTGCAAAGAATATCTGAAAATGCGATATTTAAAATCAAATCTTCTTGCACTGCAAAGACTTTGTATTTAACAAATTTTTTTCTGCTCGATAAATCTTCGCCTTTGAATAATTTTTTCTACTAGATTTTGTTCTTTTAATCTGTTTAAGTTTTTTTTTAACCTACTTTTGCACTTCAAATGCATTACAAAAAAGCACCTCGGATTCTATTGATCCTTCTCCTATGAAAATTTAAAACGGTTCAAAAAACGAGTAAAACGTACTATAGATGTTGGCGTACTTAATACACTGGAGTTTTTGGAAAGGGGACTTGTTTGTGGCATGAAAGTTAGTGGACTATGAATAGAAAGTGGCGTCCCGGGGTTTGATCCACTCGAGAAACGTGAATTGCATCGTTCCCTACGCTGAAACCATGTGTTACTGAGTACATAAATATGTAATGCGTGAATCAGCTATTCAAGGTTATTCATTCAATTTATTCAGTTCAATTTTTAAAGACATATATATTTGTCTACTTGTATCTTTATAAATTTCCTCCTTATTCTTTCATCTTGTTTAATGAATTCTTATCATTTTTTTCAAATTTAAGCACGTAAAAAATAATTGTCATGGAGCATCCAGAAATAAGCTCTCTAAGTCCACATGTGCTGTAGTTCACATAAAAGAAGAAAGAAAGCTCATGTCACAGGAAGCAATAATATGCATATTGAAAAGAGTAGTGTTTTCAATACATCTATGTCATCTTACTTATTTTCTTCCTATTAACAAGCATATAAGAACAGTCCTGTAAGCACTATATGTAACTTACTTCAGAATTAAGCTTTTGATTAATTACAGCCATATAATGCGATACAGCCTGATACACAAAACGATATTGTTGTTCGGTTTGTACCATACCTGACCGCTGCTCACGAACCATTTGTACAGTACGCGGAATATCTATTTGGCAATGCGGCCCTAAATATTTTTTTCATTCCGAGTACCTATACATCGCGACGAATTAACAAGAAATAATGAAACGATAAGTAAAATTTTGTATGCGAATGAACTTACCTAAACGCTTAATTTGGTTGAGAAGAATATCAATTACAATGAAGGTCCCGGTACGACCTATACCAGCACTGGAATTGTTTGAATAATAATCACAATGGACAAAAATAAATTCACTTTCAGAATTCAAATGTTATAATAATAATAGTCAACAAGAATCACCTACACTTATGTTTTGGCTTAATTAAATCAGAAAATTCAAGTCGCATATGTAGGTCTTATTCATATCTTAACCTGCAATGCACAATTATTGGGCCGGTATTTTCGTCACAGTGATGTTCCTCACATTCATTCACCTTCTCAAGAAAATGTAAAACAGTTCTAGGATCCGTGGGACAGCCATGATCAGGCCAACCGAGAAATTGGAAATGCCATATCAATCGAATCTCATTGTCTGGAACGGTAAATTATAGAAAAATATATATCCAGAATCATTTTTTTCTATTCGTGTCAAAAATTTAGGCAAGAAAATCGAAAGAAAATCGATCAAAGAATAAAACTGTACCATGGCTTGTATTCATGAACTGGATCATTCGCATTGTGTAATCAGGATTTTCAACTTCCTATGAAATAACAAAACCTGAACTTCACAATTCTTGATGTTTTTTTGAAGAAAGATTTCAAAAAATGGAAAACTTAACGGCACTTAAATTAACTAAAAAACGATACCTGCATCAATTTAACAACCAACTCGCTATTTTTTCCGAACTTTTCTGCCTCGTTCATCAGAGGCCAGTATCGGCAACATTTGATCTGAACAAATGAAATTAGGAACAACAGCTGCTTGTCCTTGCTTTCATAATGGATCAATTGAATTTCAAAGGAGAGCATACTTTTTCCGACATATGCCAATGGCATAGGATTACTGCTGTGTTCACCTTATTTTTTAAAAAATGGAAAAAGAATCAATTGTTTTAAGCCTTAATAATACAAAAAGACCAATCCCGATTTTTCAGAAAATTAAAATTAATCCAACTTTTCACGAGATCGTTCTCAAGTCGACGAAGGCTAATAACAACGCAATAAACCCAAAAGCTAACCCTTCCCCTTTCTACTTCCTTTGTTGTCATAACAATAATTCGTGAATTCTGCTGCCAAACCATATTCCAGAAATCATCAATTGTGTTCGGCAAACAACCTTGCGTTGATATGTAACTTCGACGCAAACCAGCAAAATCCTGATATTCATCACTAAGAACCTAGAATTATCAAAGCAAAAAATAAATTATGCAGAAGTTCTTGTCTTTCATAAAAGATATATGAAAGAAAGACAAGCAATCTTTTTTAAAATGATGGTAGGAGAAGTCGAAATGAATCCAATAAATTAATGCATCTGTAAATAAAATGTTACCAAACAGTTATTAATACAAATAACTACGAAATTTTTTGGTCAACGAATTAATGTCCTGTGACAGAATATAAATAAAACCTCGATGTGATTTGCATTGATGTAATCACTACAATCTGCATCACTAATGTTTAGAACAATTCGAGTATGATCATATGGTATAATATTTTTATAGCGATTCTTACACACGTTATCAATCTTCTTCCCTTCAAGTCGACTCACGAACTGAGCCGGTTCTTGATGTTGCAACCTCTAAAAAAAGCATTTCTTTAATTACGTTAATATAATCAGCAAGACAGCTTCTCTCGAAAAGTTTGGAATATAGTTGTAGTAAGCTAGCTATTAATTTCGTCAGCTTTATCCTTCATTCTTGGTTGATATCAGAATAATATGCAGTTATAACTTCTCAAATGAAATAGCGATTTCGAACACTTCTTATCATGACTAACCTCGAACTCGTCTGCAAATCCATCCTTTCCTGTGGCACGATTAACCTGCTCAAGTCGATGGTAACGAGTGTCAATACCAATCGCTGGAACACGCGTTGACGGGAGAAGCTATAAATTTTATGCGGAAAAGTAGTAGTAGTAACGGCAATGAGTATATTAGCAATTGCGTTGCGTTGCAATATCAAAGAACTTAGTTTATCTGAAAAACATAGGCACCTGTTTAAGATTAACAACTGTCCCAGCTTGATCTACCATTGGATTCCTTGTATAATGTTCCAGAAGTTCGCTGATTGTTGAAAACGTAGCTCCACCACCGATATCATATTTCTCATTCTATATAAACAACTTCAGGATAATATGGAATACCTCGTTCTAAATAATTTGCGAAAACCCCAAAGAGAATAGAAAAAAAGACAATAGTTCAAATTTATTCACAATACAATAAACAATACCACTCATTTGTACTTATTTTTTCGATTAATAGTAACTTACTAACAAATTTTTCAAAAATATTGCATAGCAGTGATTCTTATAAGTTAATTATGCGTTCTTTCATGAAAAGCAAAAAAGAAAATTACCTTATTGTAAATCATCACGTGTATCACTTTATCATCTGCAGCTTTTACTGAAATAGCAAATTGTCCAGGTGAGCTATGACTTTCTCTCACCAAGTACGTCCCATGCTTGCCTTCAGAAAGAAGTAGTCGTTCTGCTTCCGGTCCTGATAAACCTGCATGAAACCACCTCTCTGTAGAAGGGCGAGAAAAAGCCCATCCGACAGCTTCCGTTGAAGGTATTACCAAAGGACATCTGAAATGAGTTAAGCAATTTCAATACCCAATACACAAATTATAAGTTTAGAAACGATTTCTTTTTAAACACGTTACATTTAAACTAATCATATTTAAAAATTTTCCGTATATAAAAACAATGAGCCATACTTTAAAACAATGACTTCACCATCCTTTTCTCGCAGCTGGCCTGGATTTTCGACGTAAAACTGAACGAGCTCTGAAAGGGATGCAAACGTTTCACCACCATATAAATCCAAGCAGTCTCCATTGTTCTGTATCTTGACATGCTTAATACGATCGCCTCTGCTGAAAATTCAACAATTATTTTCGGAGTTCTATTTGTTTTTGAAGTGAAATTCTATGGAAGTCAGATATAACATACTGAACAGAGAGTGTGTAGTCGGATGGACTGGAACCACTGGGACGAGCCAGGAATGACCCTTCACTACCACACGTGTTCAGTAGCCTTTCAGCATCCACTCCAGAGATGGGATAATAGAAATTTGATGGTCTGAAAAATAAGTTGAAAAAATCGAAGATAACACTTGAATGGATTTAGATATTAAAATAAAATCCTAATTTCGGAAAGAATCTGCTAGTAACTGAACTATCCTTTTAAGAATTTTTCTGGCAGTACTTGAAAACACAAACTAAACTATCTTCAAAGTCTTTAACTGCTGTATGTATTATAGCAACTATTTCGACTAAATATTCTCTCATAATAATTATTATCCTTCCTGTATAGCTTTTTTTGGACGATTCCTTGGCTCTTCTTAGGTACCAGTGTTCGACGATATAGAAAACGAAATGAATACGATAATTAATACCTTGTGGACATGTTTGCCACCCGATGATCGAAATATGCAACGATTAACAAGTGGTCAATTCATCAAAGAATCGTGTTGACAGCGATCTTTCACTAATAATTGCACAAATTAATGAAATAATGAATTCGAATAACCGTTCCATTAACATTACGTCCTCCTGAATATCTGATCAATGACTTGTTTATTCAATTAATTGTTCAATAGTTCGTTGAGTCGTTTTTTTCATTCGCATTTCACTTGAATTATGTTGAATTTGAAATTTTGGAAATCTGAAAAGAAATGAATAGATCTAACGAATGCTGTCCTGCAATGATTTCATTTCAAGGTACACTGAAAGTTTCATCTTAAAAATGCCTAACATTAATTCCACAGCACATCAATGCCATTCAGCATCCTTCCCACACGGCGAAGTGTGCTTAGTATACGGAACGTACGATACTTTCGTCACTGCACTAGGAATGTTATGCAAATTTTAGTCTTAACAGCAACGATTTGGAAATTGTAAATTCGTTCTGAGCGCGCTGATTTTGAGTTGCCATTTCAGTGAAGACCGTAAAACAGGTCTGACAACTGTTGCAAATTAATGGACGATACTTCCTTCATTTCCACTCTCGTTCTTATGCAGTTATATTTTATAACTCTTTCATTTACAATAAATTACAACAGATTGTTTTGTTTAATCTATTGAATGATTTGGATTTGAATAGTTTTAGTTTTTGATTAACCGATGGTAGGATATTTTCGACTCATGAATATGTCTTCCTTTCTTCCAATATTGTCTAAATCACAACATGTCGCAACAACATATTCAAGTTTATATTTTGGAAGAGTAATAAATATTTTTCGAAATTCTGGATCAGATTGGTTTTTATCATTCAGTCATTTCTCACTCTCTTCAAAAAAATCTTACAACAGAAGAAAGTGCCTAAATATTTTTTCATCTAATTCTACCGCTCAAAATCGAAAATCATCCGTCATGATATGATTGAGAGGTATTTGAACAATGCCGAGTAGGAACCAGAAGGAAGCGATCATTTAGGGTGGAATATCTGTCCATTGTGATCATATAGGAAAGAATCGTGATTACATGTGCTCGGTTACTTATATATCCCTGGTCGTATCATTTTCGCTAATCTATTTTTATAAGAATCTGTAAAATTTTATAATTCATTTTCCACTGCTTTTTTATGACAATGTTAGTATAATGAATAACAGTTCATTAGCAAATTGAATAATTTACTCATAAGTTTAATAGAGATTTGAAATTTCATTTTTTTTCATCTTTTTCTTCTTCATCTTCTGGGAATAAATAGTGAAATAATGTGGCCAAAAACAGGCCTAGATTTGCTGCTGCAGTGAGAAACATTGCTCCAACGATAAAATATATTGTAATTTTATCTGCAGTTAAAATACTGGCAATAAATGTGTTAAGAATTGATCTCCTTTAACAATTTTACATCATTTGAAATATCGCTCTAATTGTTCTGGTTCTATCACATCCCTTTGAACTTTTTTCATCTCTAACCGCTGAAGATTATTTTGGGTCATCATGTAGTTCTTTGAGATACATCGATTTATCATTTTCTAACCAATAATCACTTGGATTTTCAGGCTATTAAAGTTTCTTAAACAATTTCTCAATTTTTTTGCAAAGTTCCAACTTACCAGCTTTGCTATGAATTGTAAAAAAATTTTTTGTAGTAGGCGTATTTTCACTTTTTTCTCTTTGGATCTTAGATGAAGGAGAGATTCCTGAACTACGTCCAGAAGTGATTGAAATGTGTTCTGAGAGATCGATTGCCAGTGTTGCTGTGATGCTTGTTAGAATACTGGATAGAGCGCTTGAATACGTATCTGAAAAACGATTAGAGGTATTTCAGACTTTTCGTTTTGTGTAGTGGGTGAAGTATCAATCTTAAGATTGCTTATTGAAAAATTCAGGACTAGATGTGGGGTAATTTAAGAGACTAAGTAATTATATTAATTAACTGATCGCTTTTCCGATGTGACCTGAACAAACCATCGAGATGTCCCTTTTAAAAACTTTGATTAAATCGGGAAAATACTTCAAATAAAAACTGAGAAGTGTCATTAATTCATTACTCAATGGAAAGATTCCTCTCGTCTATTTTTGATGTATGTTACGGAATTGGCTGACTGATCACGCAATTCTGATGATATATGATATACTTTTGCCGACAAATATTGAAACATAATTCGTAGCATAAATTAGTTTAACGATGATATTTTATAGCGAAAATGTTAAAATAATTGCTTGAACATTAACAATGCTGGTAAGGGAAAATTGATTTGAAGTGAAAATGATGAATATTCATTGCACCTTTAACTATTTGATGAGTCCCCGAATATATTAAAATCAAAACAAGATTTGTAATGCAATAAGGAAACATCGCTGCTTTGAACTACTTTAAAAGTAATTTCGTAAGCCATTATATACAAAAATGTTTCAGAAATATGCAAATTCATCTATCAACATTTCGAATTATGAAATATAATTTTTCGAAAGAATCAAAGTTTTGAAACATGCTAAAAGTAGATGTGTTATGAAGAGGTTATATTACTTCATAATGCTTCCTATACTTTTTGTAAGATCGAGAACATTTCCGTATTTTCAATTCAGTGATATGTTTTGTAAGTTCTAATCGAATTTGTAATAGTGAAAAAATTTTCAGGTAATATTATAAATGAATAATTACTAAATTACCATTTCATTTGTAGACGTTGTTGATGTCCATTCAGATGTGGAATGTATTCCGACTGCTCATTTGAAAGATTATTTGTACTACGGCAATGCATCAACCTATATTTCTCGATCATTGTTGATGACCGACACTCCGATATCAGTGATGAAATCAATATCATCATTGTCGGGTCGATGTGAAATTTGGAGAAGTGCGGTCAGTGCTATGACTCTGCGGGCAGTAAATAATAGCATCAAAGATTATTGGTAAGCATATTAAAATATTTAGGTGCTTCTAAAATAAAAAATTAGTATTTTTGATATCGTTCGGACTGGAACGAAGGTCTCAAACATTCGATTCTGTCGACATTTACATCTTCACTATGATATTTCCTTCCAAAGACTTCGTAAAATGCTGCTGATATGTCAGTCTGATCGTACCCGTTTTGTCTACGATGAGTCATTATTTGATTTCAGATCGATACCACTTACAATCATCAAATGAGTTGGAATAAGAGACACGCGTAGACCTAAATTATTTAATTATAACTTCACTTTAATTTAAAATCTACATACTTTTAAACTCTATACAATTCGGAAAGTTTTTTGGCTTTATTAAGTTCAGGATATATCCAGATGAGTTCATGAATCACAACAATTGTCGGAATTTTGATTTAACACTGCGAAATAATGATAACAATCGCCATTTAGCCGTACTCATGAACATAATCAAATCTAATGCATCGGCTATAGGCCCATGGTGCTATGCATACGATTCTGTTTGTTTTATTTTTCTGCATTAAAAAAAAAACTGTCGTTTATTTTGATCCAATTTAATTGTCTAAGAAAGATAAAGCGCTGAACTGGACATCATTGTGGCCTTCCAACATTCATTACAGGCTTTATCTCCGATGTGTTACGCCGTTTAGCCTTCAGCGAAATTTTTAGTATTAACTGTAGATGTTGAAGTAAAAAATAAGACTGCTGAACTAAAACTTCACGAGCATTAATTACTCAATTCATTAGCAATGAAATTTAGTTGAAAATGAAACTAAAGATTAACAATGATTTTTTGAAAAACCATTTGTAAATCTGCTCCAGAGATTAATTCCTCAACATTTTTGTTTTGTACATTTCATAGTTTCGAAGTTGACTTATCATATAAATGAATAAGCTCTCACGATTTTGTATTTTGTGACACTCAGAAGAATATTTTTTGAACTAATGTATGGCTTACGATATCAACCACATATGTTGAATGCTTTACAATTTTTAGAGTTCTATAAATGAAATTATTGATGAAAGAAATATCAGATTAGACCGTTTGTTTTATGCTGAAAAATGCATCGTTGTGTTTTTCGGTTTTAATATTCCATAAAATTTTCCATTTAAAATTATCTAAATTTTAATAATAGCTAATTCTGCATGAAACATATTAACATCTTATTTGAGGCTTACTCGAAATACTATGTGGCACGTTGCTTTCCGGAATGTATTGGAAGTAACTATCATAATACCACAGTTGCTTCACGTGAGTCTTTCCTGATTTATGCATATCTTTCATCTTAGCTATTTTCCAGTTTATACCATTTTGGCATTCCAAATCGCAAGCCATCTTTGATTTTTGCAGGTCGCACTAAAATTCTGGCAACTACGGATACGAAGTCGAACTATAATACGAAATTGATAGATTCGATTGCAGTAAACGCTTTTAGCAAATACGAATGGGGGCCATCAACATATTATGATTCTGTATGTTACTAATAATTCTATTCATTTTTAAATTTGTATAGTTTGATAGTTTCCTTAAAAATTTTAATAGGTCTCACAGATAATGTGCTTTAGAGATTATTTCTTATTGTTCGCGAAGTGTAGATGTAATGCTATAACGTGCACCAGTTGAAAAGGTTATGACCTGCTAAGCATTGGTACTTAATAAAGTGCAATTTAGTTTCTGTCGTCTAAAAATGACCTCATTATGCAACGAACTGTGCTAAAGTTTCTGTTGACCTTATATAGAGGAACGAGTTGTTACCCTTTTCTCAGTGACATTCTCTTTATTTGGCAAAAATCTATTCATCCATTTGTTTCGTTGTTTTTTACTAGAATTCATAAATTTGAATCATTTTCAAATGTTTTGTGTTGGACCTTCAAAGCATTTGTAGAGACCGTCAAGTCTGTTACTGTCAGCTGAATTTGAAAAAAATCGTTACTCAATTTTCTTCGCTATGATTACGATTGGTATAACTATTATGATTTGCAGTATTTCATTTGTTATTGCCCGAAACTATATTAAAACCAGGGAAAAAGAGATAAAACAGGTCTATTATTCGAATCATTCTTTTTTAATATAATAAGACAAGTTCTTCTACTCTTATTTTCTAAAATTATTTTTGTCTATTTTTTTGCAAAATTTTTCTGAATTTGCTGGAAAAAATCTCTTTCATATTTCTTCACTCTCTGGAATTCTTTAGGAAGAAATACAAGGAAGCATACCTGAAGAAGTACAATCGAGAGCAAAGAAATTAGCAATATCAGTTTCTTCTCCAGCTTTAAGTGCAGCTGAAAAGTTGAAAGAAGTAGGAACGCGTGTATGAAACAATGTGATATATTTATTTCTGTTCATTTGTGGCAAGAAAATTGTTAATTTCTAATATTTATAAAATATTTTATTAAAATACGTTGCATAGAAACCTGTTCTTCGAAATATCACAAGGAGAAAGGGAAGAGTTGAAGAAGTGTTTTCAACGGGACGAGGAGATCTCCTGAAATACAGATAAATCGGAAAATGGAAGATTTCAACCTATGCTTATTATTCTATTATTCTCATCTTATGCTTCGTATATCTGAGTATCGGGAATGCATTCAAGTATTTCATTACAAATATTCCGACTACAGTTGTTTATCTCTTTCACCCAATGATTTCGGCCGACAGTAAGCATAGGTTTGAAAATGTTTTACACTTCCACTGTAAAAATCAAATGATATCGGTGTGATGGACTCATAACAGCCTTTAAATTATTTCGGAAATAAAAGAACATCTTGCACAAATTTTTTTGAGATGTCTGAAATCTCGTATAAAAATTTCAATTTTTGTTTCCAGATGTAATCTACGATATCAACATTTCTCTACCAGTTGTCCTTTCTTCTCTTAGAACAAATGAACATTATTAACGCATCAATAAAAAGAATATAAAAGTTTTGAGCAGTGAAGCTTCTGTTTGCTGTGACATTAATACATTAATATATTGGTATCATGGAGTGAGTTCTGAGATTTGACAAATTTTCTACTTTAAAATTTAATATTCCTACAGTAAGGGATGTTTGAGTACATTTCGATTGCTTAAGTTGGATAATTGCTCGGTCGTCTTAATAAGATGAAGATGAGTTGACAGAATATTGAAGAACATTTCTAATTTTTTTCCGATCCAAACATATCAAGTTGCACTCACATGATCATCATGATCCTATAATATTTCAATTTAAAATAAATCGAAATCATTATGGTGCCTTTCATCAGATACATTAGTTAATTATAAAAGTTTACTCAAATTTTGATAGTAACAATAATAAAAAGCAAATATTCTCATTTCTGGAAGTAGAAACAACAATATTGATTGGATATATTCACAAATAAAGAATCATAAGATATCTACCGGTACCAATAACATATAATATCAACAAAAATGAAAAGAAAGTCATGCAGCTGGAGTTCAGCGGTATCTCAATTAAAATTTGTAGCTGTTAGGCTTGCTAATTTACTTAGCAAATATATAATTAAATGGTATTCTTTATTTCTTCTGTTTCCGTAAAATAAAGAAGACTGTCATAATTCGCTTATTTGTTTAAGTTAGAATGCATTTCAAATCACAAATTTTTTCTTCAATTATTAATAGAATTTCATTCTTTTAAATATTATAAAATTTTTTCTCATTTAAAAGAAATAAAGAAGTATGACATTTCAGTATTATCAATATAGCAATTGAAATTTCAAATTTAAATGGTACTGTAACGTAATAAAATACAAAGAGAGCTATTCTGTGGTTTTTCATTGAAAATAAATCCTCCTTAAATGTGGGAAAAGTATAAAACTGTGTTGAATGGAAGAGTTTTTTTCATTGAAACTGAATATTTTAAAAAAGATAGCAATTGTATACCGTTTTTATTACTTATTTTCATCTCTTCTCCAAGCAAAGTTTTCATTTCTCTTCATATTATAAGTTAGAAATTTGCTTCTAAAACCAAACTAACACTTATTCCATTATTTTTTAAAAACGTATATAGCATAAGATATTTAAGTGTAGTAGTTATTGACAAATGTGAGAGCATTGGTTTATGAGATGGAAGCTTTGTTTTTTTCAAATAAAAATTGAGTATTTCTTATGCTTTCGTTATAGAGGAAAATTGCTTTAATGCATTATTTCTCTTCGAATATACTTTTTCAATCTAAAAATTAATTTATTCTCATTTTTCTTTAAATAGCAATGGTATCACAGTAAGGATCAGAAAAAATGACAAAACATTCTTTATATTTTCAGATAGTAAATGAACTTTTGGATAATTATTGCCACCCACAAGTAAAATTGATACATGTTCAAATCATTTGTATCTTCTGATATGGATAAAGTTAGGTTTTTTTTTAATGCGAAATTCAAATCTTAAATTTTCATTTTATGTAAACAAAAAAAGAAGAAAAACTATAATCCTTTTTTTGGGACTTCATTTTGCGCCTTTATTTGAGTTAAAATTGAGAAAGAAATAGCGCTGATGAATTTCACAATGAGAAACCATAGTTTTGAATGGTTCGACTAATCGTAACAATTAAAAAGATTAATGTCTCTTCCATCTCAAAGATCAGAAGATACTACATTATGATCGGAAGATGTAAATTTTTTAGGAATTCAATTTATTTAAGGTCTATGCAAAGTTCGATTTTCCATTTCAATATCAAGCAATAAAATTTATTTTCAACGTATTTACAACAGTCATCTGACTATATCTTTAAATTTGAAGTTGAAGTTTTTTCAGTATCAGAAATTCTGAAGGAATAAATTAAATGAAATCTGAAAAAAAAAAACATATGAAAAATGAAGAAGCGTTATTCCTCGTCTTCTTTCTTTCCTTTCCAATATTTCATGTGTTGCTTATTTTCTTTTATAATCATGCAACTTATTTATTCTAAAATTTTTTGATAATCATCCCTTATCCTAAATAATTCATCCTCCATAATTCCGTACAGATATTTTTTTAAAAAAAAATGAAATTGTTAATAGACAGATTATTCAAACTGAAGACGAAATAGACAGAACATTAGTGTACAGTTCTGATTTCTGATAAGAAGTTGAATGAGAGAAATGAGATGTGTTAATGATCCGAAAGGAATGGATGATACAATCAATATGAGAGAGAATTTGAACTAAAGACGAATCTTTCCTTGCTAAATATATTCGTACCAGTGGACTCCGTCAACTTCGCAATAAAAAGACATTAATCACTTGTTCACTCATTCGCTGATTGTAAATTATTGACCTCATATGGGAATCTGAACTTTGGCTGATTGATATCACAGAAGATTCCGGAAAAATAGTACTTTCTTAATTTTCTTCATTCTAACAAATTTATATGTTACTTTTTCTTGCTTCTCTGGCTTATCTCTGGCTTATCATTCTGCTATTATATAAGAAATTTGAAATGTCATAATAATTGAAGAGTGATTAAGTCGAATTGACTGCTTTGAATTGACCGAAGAAACTTCGACATTTTTAAGATACTTTAATCATGTCACTATGGAATACATAGTGGAAAATATGATAAGACATTGCAAGAATTTGGGAATCTACTCAATGGTTTTTATGGAGAAAATGGCTGAATTAAATTTTGAAAAGAGACAAGAGAAGCATTAAAACGGATTAACTGGAATAGAATACGGATGACTTGTGGAGGAATCATTAAAAAAGACTATGCTTTCAGGAATGACTTCATAGAGAACTGAGAGCAGTGAGATAAATTAATGTTTGACATTTTTTGGTTAATTTTACAACGCCAAGAGGACAATATATTTATGGCTAGCAAATACCTATGTGATAGCGCAGATGAAAGCCTGGATAAGCTTCTTGGCTATTAATCCACCATCTCCTCATTGTATTCTGTCCGTTATTATTAATTAGCTAATTTTTTTTTTTTGAGATTTTAATCTAAAAGAAAAGAACTCTTAGAAGACTGAAATAAATTGCGAAATTTTCAGTTATTAAAAATTCAACAGCTTCTATTTTTAATTTACTGCTCTTTCTAACAACAATATTAATTCTTGAATTTGAAAAATTTATATGAGCAGTAAAGAGAGTTTCTCCCATATGAAATAAGAGAAGAGCTCTTTACAGCTCGTATTGATTTTATTTTCTATTTAATAAAAGTAAAGAAGTAAGTAAAAGTTTTAACTTTCAGTTTAATTTACTAATTACCTTCGAATTAGCCTAATCATTCTGTTCGCTTTTGTTTTACTCTTAATATGATATTTATTATCATTTTATAATGCTTTACATATTTTATAAATATTTCATCTTATCATTTTAATATTTTACCCGTTTTATCAATTGCTACATTGGAATAGATTAAATCAATAAAGAACTTTGACATTACATTTTTAACAATGCAATTTAAATGTCCATTCATATCATATCATATCATAGATATTCTTAGTTGAAATAAAGCTTTAAATAGCATCATTTTGTTTTTTTTTCTAATCTATTATTCCTGTTTTAGAACTTTGATTGCGTAATTTGCACAGAATTTATTTAATTAACCCTGTATTTTATCAAATGTTATTCGAAGACAATGAAGCATTATTAGCAATACATATCAAGACAGCAATCATTTTGATACTTTGTACTGCGGGAATATTTGGACATGTCATTTCAATATACATATTCTATTCAATGATTAATCCGAATAATTTATTCATGATTAGCATGTCCTGGTATGCTTCTCTTCATCCTCATCGAACAATTTATGTATCAGAATAAAATTCAGCGCAAGAAATTTTTACTATTTTAATTTTCAATTAAACAATTATTTGATTTCGAATATCATTTCATTTAAATATTTTGTTTTTCCTTTTTATTGCTAAAATAACTTTGAGAGATAATTAAATTGTAAAAGGAAAGAAAACAAAAGAAATACAATAAGTGAAAAGGAAAAAATTATTTTATTTCATTTCTATTCCCTTTTTTTTGTTTCATTTTTGCTATTTCTAATTTCTAAAATTAGAAATATTATGTGTTTTATAGAAGAAAAAGCAAAAATTATGGGCAGCTTTCTCATTCATATATTAATGAATGAAAGTGTTGGATATGTGTTAGTCTTATCATCCAATCTCTTAAAAATTAATGATATGATCGATGTATCAGACGAACAATAGCAATATGAATTTAATATTATAAGTTAGTATCATCGAATGTTAACCCATCTTAATAGAGTTAAATTAATAACTTTAAATTAAAATTTGAAATTCAGTATTTCAAAAATTTAAGAGAAACTCAAGCACGACATATCTTCAAATGTATCAAAAGCGAAGTTTTATTTTGAAAGTCTGTTAAACTCTTTTTTCCAAACCCATAAAACTATTGAACTGAAGGAAATCTTAGAGAAAAGTTTTAAGGAAAACAAAAATTGATTAATTTCACAAAATTATGTTCATTAAATTTTTAAAATTAGCCATTTCAGCCGAATGGTTTTAGTTCAACTTTACAACAGAAAACAATATTCATCTTTTTTTTCAACCCATTAATTATTCAATTAGCAACAGCAATAATAATGGCATATAAAATATTAATATTTTAATGAGAATGACCTCATTCCCTCTTTATGGAACTAATGAATAGCTGGCAGTAAATTCATAATTTATTATAATATTGAATTTAATTCCCTTTTTTTCTCACTCTTTTTTATGAGTTATTTATAAGGGATGGTATTATGTCTTATGCAAACAATAATAAGTTGCTTTAAAAAGTTTGTTTAGTTCATTATCATTGTCCATATCAAAATAGTCGTTTCACTTCAAATTTTGTTAAAAAATTATGCAAAATTTATATCAATTGAATGGTGAAGTGGTGATTTCCGCTTTTTTGGAACGTGTCTTTCCTGTAGACAGAACTGGGCTCTTTTACGGTTAAGCTGAGGATCTAAATTCTCTGAGAAATGAAATGAATGGAAATACATTGTACTACTTGGCAGGATCCCATCTAAATTTCTCATAGTACATTTTAAATTGTCCCGCACTACAGATTTTGAAGACTTTAATTTGTTGTAACAATGATTTCTTTTCATTAGTCGCATAAATGGGTGGAAACTATGGAGCACATTGGAATTTGCATAAATTAGAGGCAACTAAAAGTTGAATAAATGTTTCATTTCTTAGTTTTTCAATTCTTAAATAGTTTTGCATTCAATAAAAAAATTAATGTTATATGATTTTATAATGAGAATGAATTTAAATGTAATTATTAATTACTGGAAGATATTTTTTGTGCACTTTATCTTTCATAGACAATAATGAATAAGAAAATGTTTTTTAGAATTTTAATTAGAGTGTTCTCTGAGGAAGATCAATTCTATGAGCAGATTCTTTATTAATTTCGAATTTAAGTTGAAGTTTTTTTAGCACTCAAATTGCATTATGTGCAAATTTCTTCTACTCCAGCTTATTCAAATATCTCAGTGATGTATATTGCATATCACAATTTTGGTCCCACGCATGGGTGGCTACATTATTGGTAAGCACTTTTTTTGATAATAATATATATTAATTTTGAGAGAAATTAAATTTAAAAGACTTTCCATCTCATTGCCAGTTATGGAAAATTGAAGATTTAAAACTTGATGTGGTAAATTTCAAGTATTTCAAATTTCTACTCATTGAATAATACTAAATAAAATTTGATAGAGAAATTTCACAATTCCAACTTTTGTAGTATTATGCGAAATAATCATAATGATTTGATAAATTATGAATAAATGAACTAAATTAAACTAAATTGAATTAAACAATCTTACTGATTTAAGGTTTAGATGGAATTTCATTAGATTTAGATTATTGCATTAAAGTATACACTTTTTAAAAAAGATACTCTTTTTTGAAAATTTGTTTTTTGGAAAGTCTTTTAAATATTTAAATCAATAAAAATGTGAATCAATTTTAAATCAATAAAAATGATACGATGCTAAATATATGGTATAATATGACATAATTATTTTAAGTCATTACATTTTCCTTGAAGATCTCATGAAAATTACTGATAGTTATCGCTTTTAAAAACATTTTCTTTTTAATGATAAAAACGAAGAGTTAAAGTTCAACAAATTAAACATTAAATTTTTAATGTTTTTGCAGCAATCATTGTAGGTGTCAGTAAATGCATCGGTGGTGGTTCATATGAGCGGTGTTTTTCATGTGATTACATTATCGTTCATACGTTTTATTTCACTGAATCGAATCCATCAAACAAGAATAACCAAATTCTGGTTTAGTTACAGTGTTAGTCTCTCAAAAGAACTTTCAGCAACTTTTACGATAGATAATGAAGACTTGTTTGGCAAAGATCGGGATCAATTACTGGGAGTTATCAGAATTGAAACTATTATTTTATTTATAAGTGGAAAGTAATCATTTTTGAAGAGCTCTGAAGTCAAAGAAATGACAAATAATTTTTTAAAGACTATAATAATTTGCAGAAATGTTTGCGCACTATAATATTAATCAACATTGGTGCCGTCTTGCTGTGCATACCTTTCTTTTTCAATTCCGAAGTGCGTAAAGTATCATCACATCGGCAATGTTCGGCACGATATCCGTCCAAAAACAATCTTTCGGCGCATGAGCTTAGTTTCACCATATTTGCTAACAATACTGCTCTTGTACGAATAAACTTTTGGCTTCTAGGCACTATGTGCAAATTGATACCATGCGCTGTCATGATTGTAATGAATGTGTTGTTGGTACATAAGTTACGTCAGATTCGACTATTATCTATTAGGTTTACGTCACCGAAACGCGAAAAGAGATGTCGACGTGTGACATACATCATTATGGTATGCAAGAATTCTCGTTTTCTATTCTATTAATGTGAACATCCAAAACCACATTTTATCTTTAAGAATCCAAATTTTTTTATTTAATTTCTTTCTTGATTTTAAAATGTTTTTTAAGTGTAAATTGATGAAAATATGCGGCAATTCGAAATTTGTCAAAATTCTCAATAATTTTTTTTAATATTTGACGTTTTACAAATATAAAATCTTAAAACATTACAAAAAATATGTTCTCATCCTGATCGATTGTTTGGATTCACTAAATCCATGAAAGAGTTTGAAATGAAATTTTGCCATTTGCAAGCAAAAGGAAAGAGCACTTTTCTAAACGCGATACGACGAATAACGATCGATCATTCGAAAAGGAAGATAAAAAAAATTATCCAGCGAAAATGATTTTATGAAAAAAATGGAATGCGAGAAAAGATCGGATATGGTTAAAATTTTTTTAAAGTGAAAAGTTAACGGATTTTCTACAATTTACAGTCGAAATTAATGAATTTAGATCAATTGATCATTTGGAATGAGCTAAGGAAGTTAAAAAATGGAAAGGAAATAAAGGACGAAAAATATTGGATTGATTGATTCGCATTCTAAACAAATCTTATGAATGAAGTTGTCTGAAAATCTAATTTGAAGTTTCGAATGTACATTAATTCTTTACAACTGGATATCTCTGGGGATGATCATAAGTATGACTTGGCGGAAAAGGGCGAATAAAGAGGAAATGATATGAATACTGAAGAACTTGATGAGAATTGCAAAGAACTGGAAAATTGGATGAATCATTATTAGGTTAATTAAGAATCAGCAGATGAATTGATTTTTTGTTTAGATAATTATGATAAATTTTGTGGCCGTGGAGTTACCACAAGGTATTATTTCGGTTTTATCATCGGTGAAAGGAGAAAATTTCGCGGAATCTGAATTATTGGGAGATTTATTTGATATTCTTTCATTGCTCAATTCTTGCGTTACATTTGGTATTTTTTGTTCGATGAGTAGTCGTATCCGGAATGCATTTAATCGCGAATTATTTTCATTTAGCCATAAATTTTTTCAACAAATTGTTCATAGGTTTGTTTATTCTTTATTTTTTGTTATTTTAACTATTACGTTTATGAAAAATTTTTCAAAAGAGTAAAATTTAAAAAAAATTTTTTAAATATTTTTAATGGAAATTATATCATAAATGAAAGATTTGTTATTCATTAAAATTGTAGCAGATATTATGAAATTATACTTAGAAGCTTTAATTGAGAAGGAGAGGGAACAGTAATCATTCCCGCTCCTTTGGGATCTTCTAAACGAGTTGTTGTAAGTTTTCCAGAAATATTCTTCTTTACCATTTTACATACAAAAGATATTGTAAGCATTATATTCTTTATTATTGCGATGCAAATATCTTTGTTCGCTATTCATACCTAAATTCATTTCGAAGGTAACCGTAATGCATTGAATAAACAAACTAAGTTATAATGGTGNAAACTAAGTTATAATGGTTTCGTAAAGGAACTCAGAAAAGTTTCATTTTTTAGAATATTTTTATAAAAAAATATATGTGCGATTTTAATAACATATGCATGCAATTATCATAAATTTTGCAGGTTAAGGCATGTTTCGGTGACGGTTGAAAATAGCAATTCGAATAATGTACAGCCTAAAGTACAGCTGAAAATAACGTCAGATAAAATAAACTCTCAATGCGCTAACCAATGATTACGGTTATATTTTTATTACATTCTGAAGAAATTGGCTTGCTGTATTTTTCATCGTTATAATATCAAAATGATTTGACCATTAATATATATTAATTCACAACATTTTTTAAAGTCAAAAGAAATAATTTTTTGAATTGAAGAATATTTGGATTATCAATCAATTAGACATTGATTATGTAAAGGAAAAATTTTCGACTATGATCGTGCGACTAATGAATTTTATCAGAAGACGATTAATGATAAATGCTCTGACATTTGCAGGTAGAGATATCGCTTTTCCATTTAGATGATTACAGTTGGTAGAAATATGCTTCGAATATCCCGAGCTTTCGAGATCCATTTTTTTGTGTTTATTACCCATTGTTCTCTCAGCAACTGTTTGTTTTGTGAACAGTTTGATCTTAAGATATAATTATGCCTTACTTGTCTTATTTGGCACATTATAGCACTAAAAGGTTATCTCATTGATATTTCTGATTACAGCATTGGTTTATTGAGTAGAAGTGTGATTAAACTAACAAACTTTGCTAGCAAATTATTAATATTATTATTACCATATATGAGCTTCTTTGAGCTTATTTTCTTCCATCGTTCTTCATTGTTGTTTAGAATAATTAGATTTTATAAGTATCTGTCACTCGGTGTCCTTCCGGGTCAAGGAAGGGACAAAGACAAATCATGCAACGTCCACCCTTAACAACGATGATCGAAATACTACAAACAATTTACTTCATCTTACAATAATGTTATCACTTGCTTTATAAGAATAAGTCCCGAGAAAACTTTGTATCCTGTGATAGTACCAGATGACCATAATGCATTACGACTATCATCTCGGCGAGCTTCCCGTTCCCATGCTAAATTTGTTGAAAAAAGCTTATGATATCAAACTTTATCCATTGGTTGGCTTAGTTTTTGTTTTATTTTAAGTGGCTATCACTCATCTATCACTAACTTAAAGCATCTCATAATAGGCTTCATTACGCTTCAGTCTTACTTAGCCATCGCAATGAAGCACTTTAAGATTTTTTTCGACACACAAAACTGAGCAATATTTTATGCTGATAGAAGAAGTACACGATTTTCAATGGATTTCAATAAACTTCAATGACCAATGAACCAATGACTATGACTTCAATGAAACAATGACCAATGACTTTAATGACCACCGTAACCGTTTTGCTTTTGCTGTTGCTGTGGTGGAGAAATGGTACGATGAAAGCTTTCGGTTGTTGTAGTAACTTCGTAGGTACGATCTTGACTTCGACGATGACGTGTCGCGGTATGTGCTGGAACTATCTGCTGTGGAATGTCTTCTTCGTAGACCCTGTCATTGAAAAGCATCAAAAATTCCTTTTGTCATTTTTCTCCATTATTAAAGATACTTACATTGTAAAAATCAACAATGTGCTAAATACTTGATTCCGAAATATGATTTTAGAGCTGTTTTTTTGAAATCAATAAGTAAATATTATAAAGGAAGTCATTTCAAACTTACGTATATTCTTCCTTCAAAGAGGATGCTCGTATACGTGGTAATCTAAACCATTGAAAGAATGGACTTACACGCTCCTCCAATGTCATCGATTTTTCTGCTGCATAATAATAGTGCTCTTGGAAGCACTGGACAGAGTAACACTGAAAATAATACAAGGAATAATATATTATTGATTAACTAAATTGTAATCTTTGCTTTTCTTTAAAGGAAAATTTTAAAATGCTGAAAAAGGAATATGAAAATTATTGTACGAATTAAAAAAGTTCCATTTTACTATTTAAATGGTGACATAAATGAATATTTTATTGGAATGAAAATTTTCAAATTTATTTGAAGAGCCAATCCAATAGTTACCAGAAAAAGAGCGATAAAAAAACCGATCAACCATCCAACCCAAATATCTTTCCAATGATTCTTGTAACCACTGATTCGTGAAAATGAATCAATTAGTGTAAGACCCATGAAACCGAATATAAAAAATGGTCGCAGCAAAGGCGCACTACGTAGACTGATCATATAGTAAATGTAGCACTGTAAAGTTATTGTCACTCAAATGATGAGCTTAATTCATTATTCTCTATCATCTTATGATTTCTTATTTTCATTGGCATATTCTTTAGCAAAGATATCTGAGAGACAATAGCTGAATTTTAACTTTTGTGTTGAACTATATAAGTGTTTGCTAAACTTCATAACTCGTTAAGATTAAGAGAACTGTACAGCGGAATGGAACCATATTATGGCATGAAATCGTAATAGAGGGATTGATACCATAATTAAGGTTTTCAGAGGTTTTATTTGCTTTTTTTGCATTGAAATGAATTATTGAAGTTACCGATGCGAATGTGCATGAAAATGATGAAAATGCCGCATGAAGTGATGGGAATGAAAGTGAAGCATAGCGTAAATCATTAGGATTCCGATATAAACATGCAAGAAAGGGAGATGGTGATGGCGATTGCTCCAATGGTCCTATACATGCGCTATAATTTTATCTCTGATTTTTGCATTTGGGAAAAAATGTTAAAGTTAAAATTACTTCACTAAATAACTTAGTAAAGAGTAATAAATTAGAAAGAACTATTTGGAAAATGTTATAATTTAAGACACTTAAAATGCATATTTGTCGATTGAATCATTCTGTAAATTAAAAAGTCTAATACTTAACCATTCTTCTATTTAAACTCTCTTAATTTTTTTGAATTTTAAAGAGCAAATATTTGAAGATTGATAAAAGATCCAGTTTTTCATTTTATTTCCAAAGATTTTTGATTATTAGTTTTCTTTTTTTCTTTTCCGATTTAAGGATTATTTTAATTTTATAAGAAATAATTTAGTTAAAATTTAGATTTAGATTTTCTTAGTTTTATGCTTTCATTTTAAAGGAAAAATTGGCCTAAAAAGTTTCAAATGTAAGAGAAATTAAACAAAATTTTAGAAACTGCCAATAAAACTGAAATTCATATAAATTTGATATTATTTTTGTTAAGAAAGCCAATTTACTTGTTTATTTTGTTAAATTTTTTTAGCTCCAAACTCCTTCAAATTTTAAAAAACTCAAAGTATTATCTATCATAATATTATACTGTAATACCACTAATTGCTCATAGACCATATTGTTGAAGTATCGTTTCGCTGAACAATGTAATATATATATAATGGACTTCATGAACTGAAGGATTTTGGATATTCTTTTTTAAAACACAAACTTTTACTAAAATAAACAAAAATATGGGAGGAAGAAGTGTGTGTCTGAAGTAAAGCGATAATTTAGGAAACCTTATGTTTGGTCTACAAAGTGACAAAAAATATGGCCGATGATAACCAGTCATAAATTTGATCGTATAAATAAATATTTGTGTTATTAGTGCACCGAACATGAATACACCTGCAATTCAAGGTCATCTCGTATATTAGTCCTTCTTTTTTAAATAAAACCAAACTATTTCAAGATAAAAACTAATTTTTCAAATGTCTATAAATTAAGATATTTAGCAATAAATTAGTGATTTTATTTGAGAAGCGAAATTTAGATTTTTCAATATATTTAGTATTTAAGACATTTTTGAAATTATGAAATGAATAGAACGACTCCAAGTTTTACTTCTGCTGTTACTTAAATCGAATAATTTATGAATAGTTTTATAAAAAGAAAATATAATTCTGGCAATATATTAGCGATACTTTTACCGTAATTTATCGGTACTTTTGACTTATTGTTTTCGTTCAGCAAAGATTAGAATAATGAAATTTCATTGGGAAATTTTTTTTAATTTATTCAGTTTAAAATAAAGCTGGCGGGATTGATAAAATGTATGGTTGTTGCTGTGTTATTAAACATATAATGTTGGATGACTAACTGATAAATCGCAGAAGTCGTCGAGTTAATAAATGAATTTTACATTCGCCACAGCTAGCATAAACAGCCTTTCTTGGTTTTGTGGAGAATAGCCAAAACATTATTTCACCGATAAACATCTATAATATAAAATAAGAACTTGAGAGAAAGAAACAGCGAGCCAAATGTGAGTTCGGAAATTTGTAAATTTGGATGATTTTTGACTTTATTCATCAAAAACAAGCAAATAGTTCATCTAGAATTTTACTAATGAATTGATTAAAATGTGAAAAGGTGAAAAATTAAAACATACAACAAACGGTGGTAATGTGAAACCAAGAGCATAAAGGAGGACATAGGATACATAAAGATTGAAATCCTCTGACTGAAAATTGGGCCTATACAACAGAATATCACGACACTGGAATACTCGATGATGATAGGGGAATACGGTCGTGAAACTGAAATTCTCGTACAAATGAAATTACTTAATTCTAAAGTCTTTCCTGCATTTTTTTTGGCTAACTATCATATCGAATAAAAATGAATAACTATTAAGAGATGCTTATCATTTAGCTATTTTTAAAAATAATAAAAAATATTAATGAAATATGTCATGAAGACATGCTGATATATATGATTATAAAAAGAGGTAAAGAATGAAAATCTACCTCATATAGTACCATAATGTCCATAAACATGCCAAGCCGACAACTGATAAGATGAAAGTTGGAATGATGAAATAATTAAGTTGTATTCGTGATCGTTTAATGATTGGTCCATCATATTGGGATGCCGAGAAGACTTCAGATTGCGCTCGTGAATGGGGAAAAGACATTTCTTGCAACGCTATTAATGGCACAATATTGTTCGTATGCAAATAAGAGTTAGTAGTTTAAAATAAATTTAAGAAATTTATTGCAATCTTGGCAGTGGTACATAAGGAAATTTCAGAAATAGGTGCAATTTGAGGAAGAGACAGGGAGAGAGAGAGGGAAAGTTAATTCAACGGAATATGACAGTAATGAAGTAGAGAATAAATCGGGTACTGAAATCGAGTTTCAGAGTTGTGTTGTTGAACTGTAACTGGAAGGTAGGAGTGTCATCGTGCTTGTGCTATAGACCCTATAACTCAAATATATTGATAGAGCAGTGAATCGGTCACCCGACAAAATCCGATCGAGAAGTCTCCACCTCTTTTTCCATTTCATTTTTTCTTTTCTTTACTGAATAAGTGATCTAATTGATTAATTGATTGATTGTAATATTTGACTTCCTTCAAGCTATTTCTTCTGCTATTATTATATTAACTGCACCATACCATACTTATGTTAAATTAAAACAAAATAGACGTACATTTCAAGAGAGGACAGATTGATCAACGAATAAACGAAATGACCAAAAGCAAAATGAGCGTATTTGTGAATCATACAGCTGTTCAAAGCTTATTTCATCTAGTTACAACTGGTCGGATGTTATACAATAGTTGTATGTATACCTTAGCATTATACATTTTTAATAAAATTTAAATTTTGTTCAGCTTAATCTCAACAAAGCTAACTGATGAAAAAATTTACACAGCTTTATAAATAATCTGTAATAGTACTCACTAACTTTCTCATTATTTTCACAAAAATTCATGAAACGATATATTATTTTTGTAACGTTTCATGAATAATATTTTGATGTGTTGGTTATTTATTGGTTTCCCTAAATGGAAATTCAATTAGATCGAAGTAAACGCATAATTAAATACATAGATTTAATAAATACATAGATAAATGAACAATGAGACAAACCATATAGATGAGCGGTTGAAATGATTTTTGACTTTTTGAAACTAACTGAAAAATTTATTGAAAAATTTTTGATGAGAATCAAAAATGGCAAGAGTATCTATTAATCTCAGCAAAGAATGAAATAATCGTAAGTAAATGAATGCCTCGATGGAACTTATTGCAAGCATTATCACTTCAGAAAACATTAAATCCGAGAAGTCGTTGAATTATTGAGTTGGAAAAAAGACTTATGGCAAAACTTTTTCTTTGATATTTTGATCAAAAATCTTCCAATATTCGATGAGATTTTATTTTATTCTTTCTTACAATTAGGAAATGTTAAATTTTGAAATTATAGAATGAATAGAATAAATTATCGCCGTGGAATTTTTGTTTTTTCTTCTATGTGACATTGATTTCCTTAAATAATATTTATTGCTAGCCAAACAGTAAATTTTCATTTTGAATGGAATTTAATTAATTATAACTAATAGAGAATTAATTAAAGCAAAAAATGTAAAAAAAATTTAGAGCAAAAATATTTAATGAAATTAATAAATGACAAAGAGACTAATTGTCACACTTTCAGTGCATTAATAATTTCCTGTTTATTTTAACTGTTTTAAAATTTTTGAGCAAATGATGCCTGTATTTAACAGATAAATCATCGCGTGAGATTACCAGTAAATTGTTAAAATCATACATAATCATTCATTATATTATACCACTAGTAACTGTGACGTATCAGTTATATTTCTAGTGATAATTTATTCTATTCATTCTATAATTTCAAAATTTAACATTTCCTAATTGTTTTAATCACTTTGAAAATGTATTTCAACAGAAATGAATTTAGAGGTAAGAAAGTTTGTAATCATAAAAGTTAGCATAATTTCAAACAATTTTCGATTATATATTAGAAATAAATGAGCTGATAAGGTATGTGTTACAGCATACGGTGATGAGTTATGAATAATAGAAATGGGAGATTTAACCATACCGACTGTTACTACTGTCACTATTGTTACTACAGGATATAGCTTCGACCATTGTAACGATCAATAGCAGCTTGCTATAAAATAATATACTTTCTCAGTTCGTGAAGGGTTAAAATGAGTTAGTTGGATTAAAATGAAAATATAGTGTTTTCGATGTGGTTAAGATAATAATAGTTGTGTTTCGCTCTTGTGGTTTAGAACTGAGCAGATGATTATCATGCTCGCGATATGTTTCTTCTCTCGGAGATTCTTTCGGAATGATATGATATCAGATTCGAAATATTGAGAATTTTTTCTCGTTACTGTGACAAATGGTACCAACGACAGAGATATCATTACTATAGGATGAGTGGTGTGTGAGAATATTTAAATCTGTTCCAACTCCTCTACACCTGAATAAGGGATTCTAAGCATCCTATAAGAATAGAAATGAGAACAGTTTTTGAATATTATTAATTGCTTTTAAATAGGCTAATAACTTATAAATAAAATAATTCACACCAATAATCATTTCGCATTACTTGCTTCCAGCTATTCTTTGCACTATTATTCAAGCACAGCTAATATTTAATAATGTATTGATCACTTGTGTTAGTGAGTAAGTGAAGAATAATTTAATTAATATTAGGCCAATTTTACCGTATATTTAAGTCGGCTGAAAAAGAGTTACAAATAATAGGTACTCGATGGTTCCAGTTTTTATTTATTCAATTGTCCCGTATTATGTCGAATTCTAATGATTTAGAAACACTAATGTCTAAAAAAGTTTATGAAGTTGAAATAGAGCGTAATGCGGTCGAGATATGCACAATAGAAATATCGTTAAATTGAAACAAGACGTATCCACATCTTTGTTCTTTTATTGACGCAAATGATATAGTAAACGTGAATTTGATGAACAGATACAGAAAAACATTATGATCCAATAACTTCAAACTTGTTTATTACTAGTGATTGTTGTCCATTCGATAACCTTTTCATATATTTCATGAGCAATCTAAGTACTATTAATGACTTTCTTATGGATTCTAAGCAGAATAAAATGTATTTTATTGTTCCATCAAGTATTGGACCATAATGTTTTCCTGTATCTGCTCATTAAATAATTTACAATACATTTTGATTTCTCTATTCTGTACTTGAAATATAAACATGATGGCAGCTATAAATAATAGAAAATATGAGTATAAATTTGTGAATAATCAAAATATGTTAAATTTTATGAAGAACTATCATTTTAGTGATAAAGAGTGGAAAGAAATAACAATAATAAAAAAAGTTATATCGAAAGAAAATGAAGAGAATCTAACTAACAACGTGCAAAAATCATGAAAGGTCAATTTCTTCTATATCAAATTGGTTTTCTTCATCATTTCCTGGAGATCTCCTGCTTGGCCTCCTGTTTGTAGAAGACTGACTCACAACAAAGTTGGTACATAGCGCAGAATTCAGTAACACAAGAACTTGACACTGATAATTATCCAGCGTTGGTGGTTTTATAAATCTAATTAGTGGAAGTGTCCTGCAATCATAGCAATATTGTAGTTTTCTGTTTTCATTTAAGACTCAAAATTCATTCCCCTACTAGATTAATGTTGCCAACTTATTATTAGGAAATGAAATATTTGAAATCATTGAAAATGGTCATTCAAATTATTAGTTAGCCAAATCTCTGAATACAATAAACGAGATAAAGAGTTATGAAATCCTCGTAAAAGTTACTTCTGATAAAGTTGAAATATTTGAGATTATGTAAATATTTATGCAGAACCCCGGATAAGATCCGCTTTTCAAGAATAAGAATGAAATTTCTTACAGAGTTAACACCTCCCCGTAAGTATGTGAAGGAAAAGCAGCATGAATTTCTTTTTGTTTACTGAATACTTGAAAATCTTCTTCAGAACAACGGGGTTTATGAAAACGATACATTCCTCTACCTGTAACAAATATTTTTGAAAAAAGAATCAGAAATTTTAGCTTCTCGAACATTTTGAAAATGAAAAATAATTCGACATGACACGTAGTAGAATAGTGACAGTTTGCATTTCCATTGGTTTTGAACAACTTGTAAATAGAATACTATTAAATTGCAGGAATTCTCACTAATTCGCAAATTAGTCTGGAACTCACTTTGTTTGCTTTTGCATCCGAAATTATGAAAAACAGTAGATCTACCTGCCACCTGAAGTAAAACCAGTTGATTTGTTATTAGGAGAATTTGTATGTTCTTCAAGAATTTATATGCTCTTCAATTACTTTACTGTTATCATATTCTTGGTTCATCAACAGCATTCCAGATAATATACAACAGCAGCTTACAGTTTAGAGCTAACTACGAATTTAGAACTGTATATTTGATAGAAGAAGATAGCTCTCTTTTATAGTATTTCCGCAAACTCTCTATGAATTCGAAAATGGACGTATTTTGAGCTCAAAATTAAATCAGTTTGGTTTAAATTTCATTTACAAATATAAACCTCAAAAAGTAAAAAAATTAGTAAATGAAGTACTCTTACTTCACCCATATATGAGCTGAAATTAGAATCCATTCGAACTTCCCAACGGCTACTCACTGAATCGAAAAGGCTTATATTATTGAGAATGCCCAGATAAGATGATAATGACGGAGCAAAATTCGGCTCATGTTCGTGTATGAACATCACCAGCTATAAAATGCTTAAAAATTGAAGTTTATTAAAATCTACTGTTTGATTCCTCAAAATGCGATGCTCCTGAAGTATGTCAAAAAATTAAAATAGGATATAGATTAATAGAATTCAAACACCTGCAAATTAAAATCGATAAATTAATAACCTTGTCAGCATTCATACCACTCTTAGCAAGGACCTCACTGACATCATCTTTGGGAGGATAATCTCTCGAATAAACTTTCCTTAATTCAACTTTCAACTTTTCTTCAGCGTTCTTCCAATCGTCGTCAGCCTTATCGCACCTTCATGTGTTAAACTTGAACAATTTTTTACAATCAATCAGAATAGAGAAAAGATAGTAGCACAAAAACGAACATCCCAGTTTACTCACGAAATTATAATCCCTTAATGAAATGAAACTTCAATATTTCTCGCAAGACCTACTGACCCTCGTATCTACCTACCATATTTGTTAGAAAAACTGCAATAATCCAAATGCAGTGTGAAAAACACACACCTTTTCGCATAGAGAAGCTTTCCCAAACTATGATACGGATCAACTAATGTTGAAGAATGAAGATAACAAGTTTCATTAAATCCTCCGTTACCATCGAAACACAATTGCAGATTGTGAATTGCTGTTCTTATGTCACCT